>BQNB010027145.1:0-57897 GCA_026074375.1 Tanacetum coccineum | reverse complement strand
TCTTGTTCTATCTCCTGACTTTAAGCTACTTGATGAAAGTCAAGTCTTGCTTAAAGTTCCCAGACATGACAACATGTACACTTTTAATCTAAAGAATGTTGTTCCTTCAGGAGGCTTGACTTGTTTATTTGCAAAGTCTACAATAGATGAGTCTAATTTATGGCACTGGAGGCTTGGTCATATAAACTTTAAAACTATGAACAAACTTGTGAAGGGAAACCTTGTAAGAGGATTGCCTTCAAAGCCTTTTGAAAATGACCATACTTATGTTGCTTGTAAGACCAAGCTTGTGAGCTTTATCAGCCAACCCTTACAAATGTTGCATATGGACTTATTTGGACCAACATCTGTAAGGAGTATCAATCACAAGACATATTGTCTTGTTGTCACTGATGACTTTAGTAGGTTTAGTTAGGTTTTCTTTTTGGCCACTAAGGATGAGACTAGTGGGATCCTTAAAACTTTTATAACTGGCATTGAAAACCAAATAAATCATAAGGTTAAAATCATCAGATGTAACAATGGAACTGAGTTTAAAAATAATGACATGAATCAATTCTGTGGGATGAAAGGGATTAAGAGGGAATTTAGTGTTGCCAGAACTCCACAACAAAATGGAGTTGCTGAAAGAAAGAATAAGACACTAATAGAGGTAGCTAAGACTATGCTAGCAGATTCACTCTTACCTACTATATTTTGGGCTGAAGCAGTTAATACTACTTGCAATGTTCAGAATAGGGTTTTAGTGACCAAGCCTCACAACAAGACACCTTATGAACTATTACATGGTAGACCAGCTAGTATAAGCTTTATGAGACCTTTTGGGTGTCCTATGACCATTCTTAATACCTTAGATCCCTTAGGCAAATTTTATGGGAAGGTTGATGAGGGGTTCTTGGTTGGATACTCTATAAATAGCAAGGCTTTTAGGGTATTTAACACTAGAACTAGAAAAGTAGAGGAGAACCTGCACATAACCTTTCTTAAAAACAAACCCAATGTTACAGGGAGTGGACCAGATTAGCTCTTTGATTTTGATTTACTAACAAACTCTATGAATTATGAGCTAGTTACTACAGGGAATCAAACTAATAAGAATGCAGGTATTAAGGATAATGCTGGTGTAGTACCTACTCAACAATATATTCTGCTACCATTACTTTATGACAGTCTACAGAGCTCAGAGGATGCAATTGCTGATGAGGCGGTAAAAAGACTAATGAAAAACTAGCAAATGAGGGTAAAAGAAATGGTCAAGAGAAGGAAGGAGGAGCTTCAAATAAAAAAGGTGACCAGAATGTGCAAGATTTTAAAGTTGAATTGGATAATTTTCTTGTTTACCAGAATGAATGTTATGCTACAAGCACGAACAGAGTTTCTACTATTAGTCCATCTGTTAGTGCTACTGGGCAAAGTTTTAATAATGCTGATGATCTTCCAACTGATCCTCTTATGCCTGATTTGGAGGATACTACTGATCTTTTAAATACTGGTATCTTTAGTGGTGCATATGACGATGAAGATGAGGGTGTAGAGGCTGACCTTAACAACTTGGAAACAACCATGAATGTCAGTCCTATTTCCACAACCAGAATACACAAAGATCATCTTAAAGACCAGATCATTAGAGACATAAATTTAGCTACTCAAACAAGGAGGATGACCAAGATTTCTGAAGAACATGCTTTGGTCAGTTACATTAATAAGCAGAGAAGAACAAATCACAAAGATTATCAAAACTGCTTATTTGCCTATTTTCTCTCTTAAAAAGAACCTAAGAAGGCGATTCAAGCTTTGCATGATCCAAGCTGGATAGAAGAAATGCAAGAGGAGTTGCTACAGTTTAAATTGCAGAAGGTTTGGACATTGGTTGATCTACCTAATGGCAAGAGGGCCATTGGAACCAAATGGGTCTTTAGAAACAAGAAATATAAGAGAGGAATTGTAGTTAGAAACAAGGCAAGATTGGTGGCACAAGGTTACACCCAAAAAGAACGAATTGATTATGTTAAGGTTTTTGCTCCTGTTGCTAGGATAGAAGCAATCAGGTTATTTTTGGCCTATGCATCATTTATAGGGTTTATTGTGTACCAGATGGATGTGAAGAGTGCCTTTTTATATGGTACTATTGAAGAGGAGGTGTATGTGTGCCAACCTCCTGGTTTTGAAGATCCATAGTTCCCAGATAAAGTTTATAAGGTAGAAAAAGCTTTATATGGTCTACATCAAGCTCTTAAAGCTTGGTATGAGACCTTGTCTACCTACTTATTGAAAAATAGATTTAGAAGAGGCACTATAGATAAGACTTTATTCATCAAGAAGTACAAAGGTGATATCCTGTTAGTGCAAGTGTATGTTGATGACATCATCTTTGGGTCTACAAAGAAGTCTTTATGTGTTGAGTTTGAGCAGATGATGCACATGAGATTCCAGATGAGTTCTATGGGGGAGCTCACTTTCTTCTTAGGGTTACAAGTAAAGCAGAAAGATGATGGAATCTTTATCAGCCAAGACAAGTATGTGGCTGGTATATTGAAGAAGTTTGATTTTGCCACCGTAAAGACATAAAGCACTCTAATAGAGACTAACAAGGCATTGCTCAAGGATGAAGAAGCTGAGGATGTGGATGTTCATTTATACAGATCAATGATTGGATCATTTATATACTTGACAACTTCTAGGACTGACATAATGTTTGCTGTTTGTGCTTGTGCAAGGTTCCAAGTTATTCCTAAAGTCTCACATCTTCATGAAGTGAAGAGGATCTTTAGATACTTGAAAGGTCAGCCTAAATTAGGCCTTTGGTATCCTAGAGATTCACCATTTGACTTAGAAGCATTTTCTAACAGTGATTATGCTGGAGCTAGTCTTGACAGGAAATCTACAACATGAGGTTGTCAATTTCTTGGCAAAAGGTTGATTTCATGGCAATGTAAAGAGCAAACTATAGTTGCCAACTCCACTACTGAAGCATAGTATGTTGCTGCTGCTAATTGCTATGGACAGGTGTTGTGGATTCAAAATTAAATGCTTGATTATGGGTTCAATTTCATGAACATTAAGATTCACATTGATAATGAAAGCACCATTTGTATTGTGAAGAATCCAGTGTTTCATTCTAAAACCAAGAACATTGAAATAGGCATCATTTCATCAGAGATTCTTATAAGAAGAGACTCATTCAAGTAATTAAGATACATACAGATCATAATGTTGCTGATCTACTCACAAAGGCATTTGATGTTAGCAGGTTTAACTTTCTGATTCCCAGCATTGGATTACTTAATCTCTGAAGATGTGTTTGTTAGATTTATGATTGGTGTGGTTTGAAGATGGTATTAGTGATGAATTTGGAGTTAAAACTAGTAGTTGTAAGGTTAATGCTGCTAGGCAGGATTTGGTGCTGCTAGGTGAAAGTTAGTACTGCTAGGCAAAAGTTAGTACCGCTGAGCCAAAATTAGTATTGTTGGGTTACCGTTGGAGTTATAACTACTGAGAGAAATTCTTGGTCGGTAAACAGTTTCCTACTATTATAGGTTTCCTTATTTACCTATATAAACATATTTAACTACACCAAGATCATTCTAATACTCTCGAATACTAAAACGCTCTCAAAATTTACAAACCGACTTTAATTTATCACCGACTCCATAATTTAATCATCAAATAATCATCTATGGTGGATTTGAAGTTTGTTGATCAACACAATATGGTTGCTTGTTTGGAAAGAACAGAGGGGAATGCTGATTTTCATCAGATAGTGGACTTCTTGAATGCTAGTACTATCAGGTATTCTTTAACCATAAGTCCTACTATCTATGCTTCTTATATTGAGCAGTTTTGGGCTACTGCTAAGTCCAAAATAGTCAATAATGAAACGCAAATACATGCCAAGGTTGATGGCAAGACTATAGTAATATCAGAATCATCAGTGAGGAGTAATCTTCACTTTAATGATGAGGATGGTGTTACTAGTCTAACAAATTCTGAAATTTTGGAAAACCTTGCATTGATGGGATATGAAATTGTTTCTGATAAACTTACTTTTCAAAAAGCTTTCTTTTCCCCTCAATGGAAGTATCTTATACATACCATCTTACATTGTCTAAGTTCAAAATCTACTGCTTGGAATGAGTTTTCAACTAATATTGCTTCAGCAGTTATATGTTTGGCAAATAATCAAAAGTTTAATTTTTCTAAATTAATTTTTGATGGTATGTTAAGAAACTTGGATCCAAATTCTAAAAAGTTTTTTATGTATCCAAGGTTTTTACAACTGTTTTTGAATAACCAAGTTAAAAATCTTGCAGAACCTTTTAATGATACTTATGAAACACCTAAACATACTCAAAAAGTTTTTGCTAATATGAGAAGAAAAGGCAAAGGTTTTTCAGGGACAGTTACTCCATTATTTCAAAGTATGTTGGTACCATAAGTAGTTAAGGGTGAAGGTTCAGGACAACCCTCTGAACCCCAACCACCATCTTCAACTACTCCTCCCTCTCAGGAAGAACAAGCTCCTGCTGTTGCAACATCTCACCCATAAAAGACCCAAATACCTAGGTAAGCCAAAAGAGGTCGGGAAACTGAGATACCTCAGTCTGGTGGTACCCCTAAAAAGGTTGGTGATGAGGCTGTCCATGAAGAGTCGGGTGACAGAGTGGAAAGGGTTGCCACTACTGCTGCTAACTTAGATGCAGAGCAGGACAATGGTAACATCCTTAAGACCCAATCCACGGCAATACCTAATGTACCTCTTTCTCAGGGAATCTATACAGGTGGTAGTCCCAGGTGCCAAGAAGCCATGGGGGGTACCATTGCTCAGACTAGGTCTGAGAGGGTACCTACTCCTATGATTCACCTCTCCTAGGAGGTAACATACCTGGAAGTGATGAGGAAAGACTTGAACAAGATGATTTGATGAATTTTATACTACCAACACCCCATGATTCACCTCTCTCAGGAGGTCACACACCTGGAAGTGATGAGGGTAGACCTAACATAAATGAATTAATGGCTATTTGTACAAACTTGTCAAACAGGGTTCTTGCCTTGGAACAATCAAAAACTGCTTAAGATTTGGTGATCAAAAAGCTAAAAAAGAAGGTCAAAAAATTAGAAAAGAAGCTAAGGGCAAGAACTCCAGGGATGAAACTCTTCAAGATTGGTACCTCCAAGAGAAAGAGTCTGGATAAGGAGAATGTATCCAAACAGAAGAAGAATTTGAAGACATGGCCAATGTTTGAAGAAGGTGATTTTGATGATGACTTTGATGATATTGATGATATGGTGAATGAAGCAATGGAGAATGTTGAAAGAGATGCAGTTAACACTAACACTACTAGAGTTAGTGCTGCTAGTTCATTAGTTACTACTGCTGGTGTATCTATTAGTACCGTTGAACCAAGAACACCTCCAACAACTACTACAACTGCATTTGAAGATGAAGATCTTACTATTGCTCAAACACTTGTAAAGATGAGAAGTCAGAAGGATAAGGAAAAAAGAAAAGGAGTTGCTTTCAGAGATGCACAAGAAGAATCTGCTAGACCAACAAGAATTCTTCCAACTATTGATCCAAAAGATAAAGGCAAAGGCATTATGCAAGAGCCTGAAAAGCCTCCAAAGAATCCTATAAAGGCTCAGATTCAAAGGGATGCAGAGATTGCTCAAAGACTGTTTGAAGAAGATCAAGCACAGTTTGAGAGAGAGCAAAAGATTGCAAGGGAAAAGTTACAGAACAAGAGGCCAATGATGCATCATTGATTAAACAAATGGAAGATTTTCAAGCAAGGATGGATGCAGATGAATTACTAGCAGAAAGACTTTAACAAGAAGAAAGAGAACAATTCATCATTAAAGAAAAGTCTAGAATGTTTGTGGAAATGATTGCTGAAAGGAAAAGGTTCTTTGCTGCACAGAGAGCTGAACAAATTAGAAACAAGCCACCAACCAGAGCTCAACTCAGAAACAAGATGGTTACTTATCTGAAACACATGGGCAAGTACACTCACAATCAGATGAAGAGCAAGAGCTTTGAATAAATTCAGAAACTGTATGAAAGGGAGCAGAAGTGGATCAATGACTTTGTTCCTAGGGATTTTGAAGTGGTTAAAGACAGTGGAAAAGGTAAAGTAAAAGGCAGTAGAAAGAAAACAGTTGCTAGGAAAAGAATAGGTGAAAAACTTGATGATGAAACTGTCAAGAGACAAAAGATAGAGGATGATGCTGAGAAGGAAGCACTTAGAGCTTATTTAGATATAAAGTAACACCCCCAAATTGGGTCACAGCGGAATATGGGTTTGAGGGTGGTACATCATAGATCAATAGCACAAGATATTATAAAAACGACCAAAAAGTCGTTTAAAACTGATACATTAGATTTAGCAAAGCGTTTGTTACAAAAGTCCAAAGCTTAACTTGTTCATTGTTTCCAAAATACAAAGATTCTAGTTCATAACAAATATCCCCAAAATGTAATGCAACTAAATCTTTAAGTGTGAGACATCCAAAATATAATCACCAATGTATCCCTTGCACCTCGTGCCTTATTGATCTCCTGAAAAACATTGCTTTAAAACGTCAACATAATGTTGAGTGAATCATAGGTTTGTAAATGTATAATGTAGGACCGCAAGATTTCCCCATGATAATGCAACCGATGCAAACATCATAAAATGTAATTACGTTTTCCTAAGCTCATGACACTGAAGCTCGACATGTATGAAATGCAATATAAATTGCCAACATTTCCCGTGATGATGTTCTAACCCGCAACATCCTATGTCCAACATGGTATACGTTCATTGTCCGGCAAACCAGTACAGTGAGCATGACTCACCCAAACGGAGATGTCAATCCCAAATAGATCTATTTATAACATCCGCGCTCATAACAGTAATTGACAGTTCATGATAATGGGCTCAGATGGGTTATTGCTACTTAGGCAAACACGTAATCGTAATGTAAAATGTCCACTTGCGTCCAATTGTAAAACATGCATATGTTTCTCACCCTAAAACGTGTAAATCATTAAAATGTAAAACGTAAGGCTATGAACTCACCTCGAGTGATTTGAACAATCAACAATGTATATCACAACAGATAATGCGTCACGATAATGACCGAATGCAACCTAATCAAGTATAGGTCGTATAAGTACTAACCACTTTGGATAAATACTATCATATACAATTCTATATAATCAAGCAATTACATACGTTTGGAATACATGGGGGGGGGGGGGGGGACTCGATCTTACATTGTGCATGTAAAGACATGTCATGAATGCCCTAATTAGCTACTAAATTCGTATCTTAATGATAACAAAAGTTCTTCTCTTTGCACTTTAATGGATGGATATTGGCTCACAATTTTTAAACAAACTTATAATCAGTTAAGCGATAAAGGAAGGTTGAAAGGAGGTTTTAGATCTGAGCAATAGCGGTGCCGACCCCTTATAATTAAAAAAGGGGACAAAGGGCTTTGGAGGAGCGGGGTCTATGGCCGGTCCCCTTAAATAGGGTGCCGGCCCCCTTATAATTAAGGGGGTCGCCCATGTATTTAAGGGGGCCGCCCATTTTCATACGCTCCCCCTTTTTGTCCTATTCAGGAGAGGTGTTTACTGGACTTTTTTTAGCCGTTTTAGGTTCGAAAATTTGAAATTCAAAATGTTTATTTTGAATAAAACATTTCTTTTAAATGTAGAAAATGTTTTGTGATGTTTATAAAAATGTTTACAATATTTTATAAAAGTTTGAGGTTGAATAAAAAATTTCTTTGATCATTCAACAAATTAAAGTTTGTTTGTTCATACCTTTAGTGATTTACGTCGGGTGCGAACTTAAATTTATTGTTGAAGAAAACTTGAGACGTCGAAAGATGTTGACGAATTGATGATTAATGATTACGAGTAACTTAAGGACTTTACGTTATGTGTTATAAGTTGCATGTTTGTCATCACCAAAACATAAAGAGAATGTATAGATTAAATATCGCAATATTTCTACCAACAATCTCCCCCTTTTTGATGATGACAAAATATGTAAACTATAACTCATAGTAAAATGTATAAGTTACTTGTTTACACTTCTTCTCCCCCTTTTATCAAAACAAAAAGGTGGACTCCAAGACGAGACTTTTACTACACTTCAACTCTTCAATCAAAGAGGCGAGCTTGCATCATCCTAAGTGAAGTCTTGATTCTATCAATCCCTTTTAAACAATGACATTCCTTGAACATTGACTCAAGCGGATCCATGGATCAAATTAGTTGCAAACTCTTAACGTACATCAATGGTTAGTTTCGCGCAACAAAAGATATAGGGATGAAAAACACATAAAAAATGTGTAGATGTCTTAAACGGTTGCAAACGTAATGGCTTGGACATTTGCAAATGCTCCCCCTTGGTGTATGCTCCCCTTTGATTGGGGCACCAAGAAATCGAGTAACGAAAAAGTGTTACAAAACAAAGTAAGTAGAAAAATACACATATATATAATGATGATGATAGATATATACGCAAGACACTTAGTGGGGAACAAATCATGTATGTTTTAGGTATATGCACTCTAAAGTGTGGCACTAAAGACAACAACCAAAAAAAGAAAAATAAAATTATGAATGCTTAAGACATGGAAATGTTTAGGAACCAATGATAAGATTTGACCGACACATGCTTAAGGGCTAAGACTCGATCAACACGTTCCTTATGGTATCATCATCTAACCAAGATAATGATGTGGATTTAAATAGACTAATGGTTGTATTAGGAGATTCCTAAATCCTCAAGGTTTCTTTGTTAAGCATTATGTATGCTTTTTATGTTTGGGGTGTTTAAGGATAAACATTATCGTAAGACTTTAGGTCGAACTAAATTTTGATGATAAGGATGATTTGTTGAGGAAACATAAATGAGGAAGGATGAGCGTGAATGGAAAGGGAAGGTGTTGACTATAGGTTTGTTAGGTGTTTGGTAGGTTTGGAAAGTAAGGTGATGAGGGAATGTTGTTTTATTGTTGAGAGAGATGGTGTGTGTTGAATTTGGTTGTCACTTTAAGGTGGAGATTGAGTTGCGAGTAATATGAAGTGGATAGGTGAGATGGGAAATAGTGGATTGTGAGGCAACCTTATGGTGATGTGGGAGTGTCCTTAATGTAAGGGTTTGGTAATTCTTGATTAGGGTGATTGTTTTCTTGAGATGGTTGTTAATGTTGATGAACAAAGGTAAAAATGTAAGGATGGTGGAGCATTGTGATGACTCAACAACACTTGAAGGTTGAATATCATCTTTGTGTTCTTCACTTACCAAAAAACGGAAAATTGAAACCAAGGAAGACACGTTATGTATGACTCAACATCACTTTGAAGGTTGAAAAAAAAATACGGAAAAAAAAAGGCAAAAAAAACATCATCTTTGTGTTCCTTCACATGCCCAAAAAAAAGGAAATGGACAATGGTAAGAACTTTATTGTGATGACTCAACAACACTTTGAAGGTTGTATATCTTCTTTGTGTTCTTCACTTGTTAAGAAGTGGAAATGATTAGATGGAGACCCCCCCCCCCCCCCCCCTATTTCATTACGGAATTTCACTTGACTATTGACAACATCGGCACAGACATGCATATGAGTGCCGGGATTGAGGATAAGGACAAATTATTACGAAATCACTGTGGGGAATTGTTTACCTGGTGAATCTTCTTGTGGAAGTCACATGTGGATGAATCGAGGGTGATTAGTCGTAAAGATAACTTTGGTTTTTTCTCTTTCACTTTGGTTAATTTTGGGCTTGTACATAGAACTAATGATCTCACTAACAAGAGTGGAATAATAGTTATTGGGTTTGAGGTATGGTGAAGTGTATTTGTGGTTATAGTGAATAAGGATCACGATGTGAGTTCTTGGAGAGTGTTTGGTTAAGATGATTTATCGTAAAGTCTGTGTGTTTTCCCTTCCCTTTTAATTCGTGCTCATCCGGACATAAATTGTGGAATAAAAAGAATAAATGAAGAAAAATAACGACGGAAGCGATGAGCTTGACAATTTTATGATGGATGACAATTAGCATACGATGAACTTCTTCCACGAAGTTGTGTAGCTCTTCTCGTAATATTGCGATGTTCATAGAACAATCACGCAAACGATGTACGAGGTTGTCTAAAGGATGGTAACTGGAAATATGGCGAGATATTAACTATCTATATAATAACAGAGGCATGATTAAGGTTTTTGTGAAACGACTTAGACATGAACAATAAGTGACATTTTAATTTGCATTTCGCAAATTAAAAATGCTTAAACATTTCGGATGAAATGATTAAGTTGTCGAGATTTATTAGAATAGTAATACGGACTATTAAATGAGAATGACACGTTTATGAGATTTGTTTCATCAAATCCTGACCTAGACTTAAACAATAAACGGTTCTCACGTTGGGTGGTTTGGTTGTGGATGCCGGCGATGTTGTCTAGATTGACTAAGGAAAAGTCTAATTTCTACGTGCTTAGTGTGTACTCCTAATGAGATACAAAGTTTATCGATGTATACTATCATTAGGCATATTTAGGAAGAGCCATTTAATCAAATTAGAGAATGAATATGAGACTATCACTAGTGGTGCTCAATTCAGCTAAACACGACCATTTTTACGGGTTATACCATGAACCTAACTTCACTCCTGGAAAGAAATTCAAACATTAGGTCAAATGAATTTCTAGTGCATAGTTCTTGTAGTAATTCTCATGTTAGACAAAATAGAATTTTATATTTACCTAATAAAGGGTAGCAAAGATAAAAATTTGTTATTATTTTTCATAGAGACCTAATATGACTCAATCTATTCATACTTTTAATTCGGTTCGCATTAATTCCTAATCAAAATGTGTGGAATTCTAAGATAAGCGTAAGACAGATGTTTTCATCTTTTGTTCAAGTTATAGGTTGATTAATTTCGATTCATATTGCTTGATTTATGGGTGTCTTATATTTGTCATGTTAGTTGTACATGTGATATTTACGTGTTTGGTTTTTCAAAAGCAGAGTGTGTTTATTAGTGACAATGACAAATATACTTATATTGAGAGTGATTTTACGAAGAATTCTCCATTTCATGCCATGTGAAGTGAATCTATCAATATTAATTCTATCTTAATTGAGTATGTGATATCTTTAATAATAAATGTTTAAAAAATATACTTCTCTAAAATGTATATCCTCTATCAATGTTGTTTATTCATAATTAGATAAGTATTTGAATAAGTGTATTTTTACTTGTTTATTTTGATAGATTATTTTTCAATTCTAATAACTTAGATTTTTAAAATTATATGTTTTTTTTAACGGCAACTTTATTAGAAACACTAGCAAGAAGCTAGACAATTACAAAGAAATCAAATATGGGTGTTGAATCCAACTATCCCATCTTAACTTAGAACTACCTCTAGCTTTACACCAACAAAAAGATCGTAAAACAATATCATCGAAAATGGACTCTTTATGAGGCTTTTTATATGTGATGTATTTTCTTATAACACAACCATTTATGCTACGAAATAAATAAAATGCATAGGATATATATTATCCTTTATAAATCATTTAATATGATAAGTTCATAAATTCCTTAAACATAATGTTTTCCAAACATCATGTTATCCTAGGTGAATAAATAAGAATAACATTCTTATTTAAGAATTTAGTCAAATATGAGTATGAGTTTTAAGTTGTGCTTTTAAGTTGTATGAGCAAAGATTGCATATGTTGTAAATTGGCTCGTGTTTGGTTTTTCGAAAATGACACATTTAGCAATTGCATTGCAATGTAAATTTCTTGAATATTTTGGACGAAACATCCAATTTGTCAATCCTACTTCATTATGTATTTCATGCATGTATTAAACATATTAGACTAATATTTGGAACACAACTACTGGAAAAGTAGACTCAATATGACATTATCAATACAAGTGTGAGTTATGATCCAATGCATATTCTTTTCATCTACAAACGGATGCAATTATTTTCATACCAATCTAGTGTGATTGAGTATGTAGATGCAAGACAATATCTTTTATTATAATTTGATATAATCTTAAAACTAAAACAAATAGATCCGTTTTCTTTTTTTTCTTCTTTTTCTTGTTTTTTTTTTTTTTTTTATTTTTTTTTTTGTTCAACTCAATAATTGTCATAGATTCGATAAATATATCAACCATAAATTTGAATAATAAATTGATATTTTTTGAAAATCTTTCTAGACCTTAGAACACTCATTTAAAGAAAATAGATACTATTTAGATAGTGTGTTCCATTAATCCCAAGATTAGTTGTAAGTTCTGTTACTGTGCGAAAAAAATATTTGTTGTTATGTATAATATACTAGTTTTACGTATATGAGTATGAGTTTTCTAACCATTTTTATACAACACACATCTTTTGTAAAATACTATATGTTTAAAAATATATAATTATGTGTATGTTAAAACCATGCAAGCACAATCATTCTCTTTTTCTTAGTTATTAATGTATTAATACAATATTTTCGTTTGTTTGACCAGACCAGGTTCACACCAATCAAGTTGTTAAACATTAATTTAAACGTGTTGTTGAAAATAGATTAAATCGTTGGAAATATTTAGGTGACTAGTTTTAATACATTTAATAATATACTTGACAAGTTATTGAACTCTTATTCCTAAATATATTCCCATACCGAAAGATTTAAGATAGTTTATGTAAAAAATATTGTAAGTTAAGTGATCTATGCCTATATGTAATGCAAGAATAATTTTGCAATCTTAATGCAAGAAATCTAGCATAAGTTCTAGTTATTCATAATCCGAAAAACTAGCTACAAACGAATAGTGTACATGTCACATGTGCTTAGATATTCAATTAGCTTAATTACAAGTAGCAACGATCATTTAATAATTTTTACTAACTTAAGATATAATGAGTGCACATAATACATAGCATACACATAAACGTACTTGTCGTATTTTGTGTATTGATACAAATACCTAAACATACTCAAAAAGTTTTTGCTAATATGAGAAGAAAAGGCAAATGTTTTTCAGGGACAGTTACTCCATTATTTCAAAGTATGTTGGTACCACAAGTAGTTGAGGGTGAAGGTTCATGACAACCCTCTGAACCCCAACCACCATCTTCAACTACTCATCCCTCTCAGGAAGAACAAGTTCCTGTTGTTGCAACATCTTGCCCATAAAAGACCCAAACACCTAGGCAAACCAAAAGAGGTCGGGAAACTGAGATACCTCAGTCTGGTGGTCCCCCTAAAAAGGTTGGTGATGAGGCTGTCCATAAGGAGTTGGGTAACAGAGTGGAAAGGGCTGCCACTACAACTGCTAGCTTAGATGCAGGGCAGGACAGTGGTAACATCCTTAAGACCCAATCTACGGAAATACCTAATGTGCCTCTTTCTCAGGGAATTGGTATAGGTGGTAGTCCTAGGTGCTAAAAATCCATGGGGGTACCATTGATCAAACTAGGTCTAAGAGGGTACCTATACCTTCCTATGATTTACCTCCCTCAGGAGGTAACACACCTGGAAGTGATGAGGAAAGAATTGAACAAGATGATTTGACAGATTTTGTACCACCAACACCCCATGATTCACCTCTCTCAGGAGGTCACACACCTGGAACTGATGAGAGTAGACCTACCATAAATGAATTGATGGCTATTTTTACAAACTTGTCAAACAGGGTTCTTGCCTTAGAAACATCAAAGACTGCTCAAGATTTGGTGATCAACAAGTTGAAAAAGAAAGTAAAAAGATTAGAAAATAAGCTACGAGCAAGAACTCCAGGGATGAAACTCTTCAAGATTGGTACCTCCAAGAGAAAGAGTTTGGATGAGGAGTATGTATCTAAACAGGGGAGAAAAAGTGACAAGACAAAGCCAATGTTTGATGATAGTGACTTTGCCGAGCTTGACGTGGATAATGCAATGGAGAATGTTGAAGGTGATGCTGAAACCCAGGGGAGGAATACTGCTGAACAAACTACAAATGCTAGGGATACAGTTAATACTTCTAGTATTGATGTTAGTGCTGCTGGACCTTCAAATGTTAGTACTGTTGATCCTTCTACAAGTACTGCTGGGGATATTTTTGAAGATGAGATGATGACTATTGCTATACACTTGTGGCTATTAGGAGCACAAGACCAAGAACAACCTCAGTAGTGATTCGTGATGTTGAAGAAGAACCAAGGAGAGCAACACCAATACCAACTGTACAAAGCCAAGACAAAGGTAAAGGCAAGATGGTGGAGCCTGAACCTACTCTAAAGAATCCTATAAAGGCTCATATTTAAAGGGATGCAGAGATTGCTCAAAGACTGTTTGAAGAAAATCAAGCACAGTTTGAGAGAGAGCAAAGGATTACTCAGGAAAGAGCTGCAGAACAAGAGGCCAAGGATGCAGCATTGATTGAATAAATGGAAGATATTCAAGCAAGGATGGATGCAGATGAATTACTAGCAGAAAGACTTCAACAAGAAGAAAGAGAACAATTCACCATTAAAGAAAAGTCTAGAATGTTGGTGGAAATGATTGCTGAAAGGAAAAGGTTCTTTGCTGCACAGAGAGCTAAACAAATAAGAAACAAGCCATCAACCAGAGCTAAACTCAGAATTAAGATGGTTACTTATCTGAAACACATGGGCAAGTACACTCACAATCAGATAAAGAGCAAGATCTTTGAAGAAATTCAAAAGCTGTATGAAAGGGAGCAAAAGTAGATTAATGACTTTGTTCCTATAGATTCTGAAGTGGTTAAAGATAGTAGAAAAGGTAAAGCTGAAGGCAGTAGAAAGAAAATAGTTGCTAGGAAAAGAACAAGTGAAAAACTTGATGATGAAAGTGTCAAGAGACAAAAGATAGAGGATGATGCTGAGAAGGAAGCGCTTAGAGCTTATTTGGATATAATTTCAGGAGATGATGAAGCTGTAAATGTTGAATCGTTAGCTACAAAGTATCCAATAGTTGATTGGAAGACACATGCTCTATCAAAAGACAAGATGTATTAAGAGATCATCAGGGGTGATGGAAGTACTAAATCTTACAAGATATTTACAGAAATGCCTTATGATTTTGATAGGCAAGATGTGTTAGATCTATATAGGCTGGTTAAAGAAAGATTTAAGACTGCTAGCCCAGAAGGATATGATAGATTACTTTGGGGAGATCTCATTACTATATTTGAACCAAGTGAAGATGATGACATCTAGAAAGCTCAACAGGACTACACATTGATCAACTAGAGATTATTTGATTCATGTGGAGTTCATGTATTACTGATGGATACTGGAATTGCTATTCACATGCTGATAGAGAAGACATATCCTCTTACACAAGAGATGCTTTTAAGAATGTTGAGTAGAAGATTAGAAGTTGATCATGAGTGTGAAATGTCTTATGAGCTTCTCAGGTTTACAAGATCACAACTTAAGAAGTAGAAGAGTGTTTGGATACATCCTCCTAGTGATCAAGATGTAGGTAATGAAGAAACTTGATGATTAACAAGATGAATATCAAGTTTAGGGGAGGATTGTTGGGAATTAGAGGCTTCTACGACTTAATGTTGCTGGTTCAAGTTTGTGCTGCTGCTGAAGATTAGAGAAAACAGTCTAAGTCATTAGTACTGTTAATTTAATAGTTAGTGCTGCCAGTACAAAGTGTTAGTACTGTCAGTTTATTAGTACTGTTAGTTATAGTTAGTTATATTGATAGTACTGCTAATGTGATATGATGAGTATATTAGGAATAGATATGCATTAACCTTGACGCGTTTTGTAAGCCCATTAGGGTTTCCTTGGTGTATAAAAGGAACCCTAAGGCATAGATCTAGATATCAGTTTTCATATTAGTTTTTCATAGTTTGCATAGCAATCATAGTTAGTATTCATAGCTATTTTGTAACTCAAATAGTTTTCAATATATTAAAAGTTTAGTAAAGATCTTGTTTTACTGTTTCATTGTTCTTCTTAGTATTACAAACTAGATATGCATGGTTTGTGATATTCCAATATTAGTTCTACTTAGTTGTTTGGATCTATCCAATATCAACTAAGCTTTATAAAGACTAAGTAAGATCTGGTTCAAAAGAAGGATCGACAAGAAAGAAGACCTCAGTCTCATAACACATAAGTATGGATTAGTACTTTTGGGCTCTCTTGCAAGGATGTGTTATTCTTCAAATAGGTGCTAGAGGAGAAGATTTACGAACACTTTGATGTTATTAGCACTCAGAGGATTTGAGGATAGAAAACGAGAGGAAAAGGAATGTCTTATATATGAGGTAAGGGATTACCAACGGACCAGGTTGGGGTATTTATAGGCCGAGGAGCACAAATTATGTAAAAATAATTCGTCTCTGGCGCGCTAGCGCATGGCTAGCGCGCTAGATTCCAAAAGATAAATTCTTTAGGACTTGGCGTTTTAACTACCCGCACATGTTAAACCCCCCAATTGTACTTCACGCTATGAGCTTTTAACCATTCTTATGCTCAATGTCAACCAACTAAAATAGCCATTTGATAAAAACGTTTGTGAAGTATTAAAATTGTTTTTGCTTATCCGATGTTATAAAGAGAGAAAAGAGTTATCGGAAAGGGTATTTTGGGTATTCCTCAAAGTGATAACTAGCCTAGTTGGGATCCAACTAAAGATAGAAAGGGCTAGTTACGAACCAATGGAATATTCTTGAAATATTCTTTGCTTGGTGAGAAAGGAGGGATTTGAAATTTGAATTTTAAATTCAATAACACACATGTTGGATAAGAGAGGATGATTTATGTGTGAGTTGTCATGATATGACATATAGGAGCCTCTTGATCTTGTTTGAAATTGAGGGTTAAGATGAGAAGAGTACATTTGGTTTTGTGGTAAGATCAAGGGTAAATAGGAGGTTATGTTTGTTGTGTAAGTGAGAATATAATGTTTGTGAAAGGAGGTGTGTTTGTTTGGGATGAAGCATTAATCCAATAGTTGAGAATAGAATGAGGGAGTTTGGATTGATAAGGTGGTTTGATCAAGGGTAGAGAAGAGAGTATGTTTGTTATGTTTGTTGTGTTAGTTTGTTATGTTTGTTGTGTTAGTTTGAAAAAGCAATACAATGGTTGAGCATAAAAAGAATGTGTGAACTTGGATTGGTGACATGCCTTGATCAAAGGTTAAGATAAAGAAGTGTGTGTGTTTGTAATTTTAATTGTATGGAGAATAAGATGAATAGTAGATATGTTGTGGAGAATGCTTTAAAAAGATAAAGATACTGGTTGGGAATGTAGGAGACATAGAGGTAGTGAGGTACAACAAGTACAAGAAAAGTACATTGTGTAAGGGAATATGAGTTTAGGGATGAGCAAAAGAACCAAGAAACAGACCCGAAACCAAGAACCGGACCGGAACCAAGAAGAACCGAATGGTTCCGGTTTCGGTTCTTGAATTTATCATTTTTTGGTTCTTGGTTCGGTTCCACCGGTTCTCGGTTCCAAAACCAAATACCCAATATTGTAAAAACATGTAATTTTTTCCATACTTAAGTTATACGTATCATAAAAAAAACCCCTATAGAACTCGCTTGTCAATGTTGATTATGGAAGCTTGGACTTGCACCCAAGATTGGGTGAGAAAGTCAAAAACACGAATTAATTGGGATGATGTTGAAGATCTAATTAAAGACTATGAGATTCTAAAAGATATGAAAGAAATATTAGAGAAACTAACCGAAACAGATAAAGAGAAACAAACGGTGGAAATATAAACGGTTCTAGTTATTTTGTTAGACAAATTTTGAAGTTTAATTGAACTTGTTGGGATTCTTGATTTGATGAGACAAAATAAATAAAAGAATGAAACATAAGGACTAAATCTAGCCATATCAGAATTCTAAAAAGCTAGGGTGGAGAATTATGAAGATTTGGTCAAAGATTTATAAGATAAAGATAAGAAAGTATTTAAATTAGTTTAATTAGTTTCCTTATCATATTGATTTTCTTTCTTTGTAAGTCATGATCTCTCCCTATATAAAGAGATCATAGCCATAGGTTTTAGACATAGCAGAGTCGGGGGACTGATGAGGAGTCGAATAGTAAAAGGGCTTTGTGTATGTATACCATAGTTAGATCAGTTAGTTAGTGTTAGCCCCAGTTTGTGTTTGGGAAAAGGGTGAAATGTTTATTTGTTTTGAATAATAAAAATTGTTTAAACATCATTGTTTTACTGTTTATTATTTTGTTGCATATGTTAATTTTGATGTTTATAATCCTGAGATGGATATAAAACCCATCTCGAGCTTAAACGATCTTTGTGTCTATAGATTATTTAGACTTCACAATGTATCAGAGCATGTGCTCTTGATCTAGGGATTATACAGGTGTTTTGGTATGTCGCATTCTATCAGAAAAAGAGGGTGGTACAAAATTTTTGTCTTGGTTATCATGTCAAGTATTGGTTGATATAGGGTTTATTTAGCATACCCAATTTGATATAACAGAAGTTTGTTCACAATTGTTATTGACTTCGGTTCATGAAAACAGATGGTGTGAATGTTGGTTCTTGGTTACATAATTCAATGAGTTCTTTGGAACTTATTCTATGAAAAGAATCATTAGCAGTTGATGAGAATGATGAATTAGTGACAGTTTAGTGACAGAAAAATGTCGCTAAAAGAGGCGTCGTCTGGATACTTAAAAAAAGTATCCTTAAACAGTCATTATTATGTTTATACTGCTGCACTTCCTCATTTATACTATTGTCAATGACGACACACAGTGACAGTTTATTGTTAGCACTGTTGTCCTTGGTTAATACTGCTGGTTTGTGATTAGTACTGCTTCTAGTCTATTTTAATAATGCCGGTTATCATGGGTTTGTTAACACTGCTGCTAATGGTATTGATGTTTATGCTACATGTGTTTGGTTCTTGGTTAAAAGAAGAATTAGCAGGCATCAACATGTTTTAATTGACAAAGAAACAGTAGTTGAAATTTTAGTACTGCTTGATTTAAGGGGAAGAATTAGTATTGCTGGCTATAAAGTTAATACTGCCAGCTTTATACTTAGTACTGCTTATGAGTACTTAGTATTGTTCTTTATACATTAGTACTGCCAGTTGTATGTTTATACTGCCAATGGTAGTTAATACTGCTAGCCTTATCTTTAAAGGTTAATACTACTCGTTGAAAGTTTGTACTGTTGGTTTATTGTTTGTACTGCTAGCTTTGATCGATATCGTACAACACACACAAAAGGAAGTTAATACTATTGTGGTTATTAGTACTCCTAGGGTTAGTAGTTACTACTGTTGGACTTAAACCAAGATTTAATGACTTGTATTTTGGATTATTTGTTGGAATTGGTTACGAAGAGGATTATTTATCACTTATTTGAAGTTGAAGTGGAATTATTTGGATGCGTGTTCTTATCATATCTTAAACGGCTTACAACATTTGAAGATAACGTGTTCGTGCTTAGAAACAATGTGACGAAGACTTGACAAATCTAGCAAAGGTGTGTGATTTCTCTTATGGTGCTCAATGCGTACATTTGCTATCACTTTGGTCTGAGTGTCTCATAGAAATGAGTTAATTGTCAAAGATTGCGATCTACTTAATTTCATAGATTATAATTTATAAGTTCGAAGTCAAGTGGATATTACAAGAATAAGACACAATTGTTGGGTTATTCTACTCCAAAGCATCCAATAGTAATACTTAGTTTTCAATCATCAGTAATCAATACAAAGAGCCTACATTCAAGAAATGGTTAAGCATATGGTGTAGGGGAAGCTTAATGTTAAAATGTTTAACCATTTATATGCTACATCAAGGTGAAGGTCATTACTACTGCTAGTCATTGTTAATACTGCTAGTTTACACTTTCTACTGCTCGAGTTCATTATTTGTATTGAACTTCATGAAGGGTAATTTGAGTCAGTAGAAAGCTTGGATTAAAAGTCTTGATATACGATGTATGGTTGTGAAGATCAAAGTTGCATACAGTCCCCTATTGGATGAAGACAAAAAGGGGGAGATGATTATATGAAGAGCAACTTATAGATCCTGCGGTAGTTTGGCATGGAGAGTTTAACTTAAGGGGAAGATCTTAAGTTAAAGGGAAGCAGTTAGCAGTTTACAAAGGAAGTTTTGTTTCATTCAGGGAGACGATTACATCTCAACTTCAGGGGAAGCTTTGGCTTTATGATGAAGTTTGTACACGACTTTGTTTGTTTTGTCATCATCAAATAGGAGAAGATTATTGGGATTCTTGATTTGATGAGACAAAATAAATAAAAGAATGAAACATAAGGACTAAATCTAGCATATCAGAATTCTACAAGCTGGTGGAGAATTATGAAGATTTGGTCAAAGATTTACAAGATAAAGATAAGAAAGTATTTAAATTAGTTTAATTAGTTTCCTTATCATATTGATTTTCTTCCTTTGTAAGTCATGATCTCTCCCTATATAAAGAGATCATAGACATAGGTTTTAGACATAGCAGAGTCGACTGATGAGAGTCGAATAGTAAAATGTGTGTGTGTGTACACCATAGTTAGATAGTTAGTTGGTGTAGCCCCAAGATTGTGTTTGGGGAAAGAGGGAAATGTATAAATAATAAAACCTTGTTAAACATCATTGTTATTATTTCGCTGCATATTGTTAATCTTTGATGTTTATAATCCTAGATGAGATCTAACCTATCTCGAGCTTAAACGATCTTAGAGTCTATCATATTACAGAACTTATGCTCTGGTTGTTAAATGTTATTGCTTTTAACATAAATGGTTGGAAATGCTTAAAAAATGATTTTCTTATGCTTCTAATTGGCTTATTTCATTAGTGCATCTTCTCGATAAGGATTAAATTTAGTAGTGTAACGTGGGAGAGACACTATTTATTGATGCCACTATATTAAAGGAACATGGTAGCATATCTCTGTATAGACACTATAGATCGAACATAAGGAGATAAAAAAATATATGAACTAGAAGCGTACAGTTATGCTTGTTATACATTAACTGATGAACATTAGTAATATTCCCTGAAGGATAACAATGCAAAGAATGTTAATAATATTCCCTGAAGGATAACAATGCAAAGAACGTTAGTAATATGAGTTTTTTTTCTTCCAGAAAATTGGTTCCTTTGCGGGTAGACCCAAAGAACCGGAACCAGAACTTGAACTAGAACCGGAACCAAAAAATATTTTTGGTTCGGTTCTCGGTTCCTACTTTTCTGAAAATTTTGGTTCTCGGATCCATCGGTTCCGGTTCCAGTTCCACCGGTTCCAGACCCATGCTCATCCCTATATGAGTTGGCATTATTGAGGTTTATTTGGAGAAGGTTTATGTGAAGAAGGGTGTTTAGGCTTGTAAAGTGTTTAAGAAGATACGTAGGAGGATGATGGTGTTTAGAAAAAATCAAAAGATTAATTTGGGTAAATAATTACATTGCCAACAAGAGAGAAAATAGTTGGCATATGTGATTATGGGATGCTTTACGAAGAATATGATTAGAGTGTGTGTAGAAGATATGAAATCACTTGTTGGGTAAGAAGGATAAACACGTGATTAGATAGAATGAGCAGAAGTATTGTGTAGAAGAAGTGAGGACTTGTACATGTGAGGAATACATGTGAGTTTGTAAAACATTTGTATAGGTAAGGAGGTGAGAAAAGTCAAAGTATAATTAACTTCCAAATACCACAAACTCAATTAGTCATTTAGACTTTAATCCATGATAATCAATAATGGATTTGATCACTAATCATCTTTATGCAAACAAGCTAAGTGCTTTGCATCGTAATTAAAGCATATCCCATAACGGAAAAGGATGCGTTTACGCAAAGTGATCATTAACTTAGTTTGACTAATAAGGGAGTCAAACCCGTAACATGATTAGGATCAATTGTAAATTCGAGCAACAACGAATTTGATCATTAATCATTTTGATGCAAACAAGATAAGTGCTTTGCATCATAAGTAAAGCATATCCCGTAACAGGAAATGATGTATTTACGTAAAGTGGCATTTGACTTGCTTTAACCAATACGGGAGTAATGCCTATTACATGATTAAGATCACCGTAAATCCGGATTAAGGTCTAATTATTACTTTTGCTTATTGGTATGTTGAACGTATGATCATACTAGGTTTAGAAAGAAGTTTCGTCCTTGGCTAAAGGCGTTTGATAAAAGATTTGAGTTGGTGTTTTATAGAAAAATAGGAGGATTCGTTTTTGCTTCTCTCTAAGTCTAAACCTCATTTGGAGTGTTCTCAAATGCTTAAATATTATGTACATACCTTTATTAAAGTTTCTACATGTGTCGGGTAAGAGGAAAGCCGACAAAACAACTTCCAAAGAAATAGAAGCTGTGAGTGGCGCACTGCCCACACGTTAGCGCATCGCCAGTGTGCCAGGATTCATAAGTTAATTCTTTTCTCAAGTTGTAGATCTTCTTTTTCTCTTTCCTTGGCCAGTTGAATCAAGTCTAATGGAGTACGGATGAAGGAGTTATGGCCAAAATACTAAAGCATCCTCTAACATCATTATATAAACTTGATTTATTCTTTTGGCTTTGTTTCTTAACTTGATTCTCTTCTAACGCACATATAAGGCATGTTCCTCTCTTTCAAGCTTTCTATAATGATTTTAAGTGTCTTCTAATATATATTTTCATCATCAAAATACAAAGGAGATCTTAGTCATTATTTTGCACCAACAATCTCCCCTTTTTTGATGATGACAATTATATATTTGAAAGTAAATGAAATTACTCCGAAGCATGAAAGGCGAGCACCCTTTGATGAGGCATGGATCGTGAGCTTCCTTGTCTTGATCTTGAGTAGCTAGCTTATCTTCTCACCCGTAAGCTCTAGCTATTTGCTTTCCTTCTCCCTCGTTTGTCAAATCAAAAAGGCGAGATCTTGGTCTTTCATTGGAAGGTTGATATCTTTGTAGAATAGAGAATGGATACCATTGTACATGCTCCCCCTAGATCGTTGCTCCCCCTTGTTCCAAGGCAGGGATGCATAGGTCAAGAGCATTACCTTCAAGGTGTTATTGGCTACAACTACCAACAAGCAAACACAAAACAACACAAGCAACAAGCATATACACATGTTCAATTACAAAATGGGCTAGTTTACCATTTGGAGATTTGAATACATGGGTTAGTCTAAGCGTAGCATCATATTATACATCTTCAAATGTTGATAAAACCAAGCAATCACATGCATAATCAATCAATCAGAAATAGTTATTCATAAGACAAATTTATCTTATCATGCATATAATATGTCACATACTCAAGTAAGCTATTACATATTCAAAATTTGAGCCAGGTTTCGAATTAATGGGACTGTGTAAGGCAAGCTATTTCTTGTGTTAAGGCAAGAAGGGATATATATCTAATTACTTTTAAGTGCGTGCGTGCCTAGTCTCAATTTGTGACATCTACTCAAAATCCTACTTGGATATGAATGCAACTTTGAGTGCATTATGTTTAGACGTTTTGTGTAATACTTTCACCAACAATGTGAGTATAATTTTTGACTCATATATAATCCTAAGGTGAGAAGGCTTTTCAAAAATCTAGGTTGTAGATTCTTATTTGTAACTCAATCCTAATTACATCCAAGGATGAGTAGGCATAGTACGTATGTATATACTAATCAAGCACACTCAATAATTCATTATGCTATTATAGAAAGTCTCTATAAGATAAGTTGCTACTTTAATGACAAAGTTATGGCATGAAGGGATCCCTAAGTGAGTAATTGACACCGTATATTGCTCTCCCACTAGATTAATACAACCTATCAAAGTTATACCTATATGGTTGCTCACAAACTACAACATAACTTTTCCATGCCTTTCATGTAACCCCTAAGCGCATAAATCAAGTTTTAAGAACTTAATAGCATTCAAGCGAAGCCAACATCCAAAACGCCTATTCACTCTAAATTTAGAAAAAATATAAAATGCGCACATAACATTTCTTCTCAAATGTCTCATTTAAAAATCTTTTTTCCTACAACATTTGAGATGAATGCTCTAACAAACGACCATAAGTAGGTAAGGTGTGAATTCAAATTAAGCAATTGAGCACCTTTAATCATATTAACGATAATATGTTGGAGTTTTAAGCTCATGATTTACTATCCTTAATAGACATCCAAAACCATTAGCATGTTATCAATAAGTATGAAACAAACTAGCTTCATGGCAGTAGGCATATAATTAAAGTAGCATCAGAACTTTATTTCTCATAAAAACATATTTCACCTATCATCATTTAATCACTACGACAAGTAAGCACATAATCACATAGTATCTATTAACTTTCAAGTTTTGAAAACCTATCTTGTTCCTAAAGATACTCAATCATGTGAACAAATTAAATGTGACTAATTAATCACCATGGAAAGTGGACATGTTAGAAAATTTCATGTTATCACCTTGTTGATTTTTGACATATTCTTTAAACATCTACTTGTTAGCAACATAACCGTACATTTCATTAGTTTGTATATGTTCTAAGAGATTTTTCATTTAGCATTTACATATACGTATCAAGCAAATAAGCAAACAACACATGATATTTTGTATTAATGTGAAAATTGTAAACATCTAACCGATTTATCTTAGTTTAAGAATTAAGATGAGTTTATTTATGCATGGCGCACATGACTTTCATTTTTCCTTCCTAAGTTTCAATATCTCAAGCTAACAAGTATTTCATGCATCCATATCAATCAAGTTTACACAAGTTCTACATTTAAACATATATGCATTTTTAGTCTGACTTTAAGTTAATTGTCTTTAAGCTTTTTATACGAATCAACTTAAAAAAAGACCAAATTTTTTTTTCTTATTATTATTATTAGTATTATTATTACGAGCAATAATTAAAAAAAAAATAATTTTCTTTTTATAAAAAGAATTTTAAAAAAAAATTATAATTTTTTTTATTTCGGTTTCAGTTTACGAGCAATAATAAAAAAAATCATTAATTTTTTTTTTAATTATTTTTATTTTGGTTTCAGTTTGCTAGCAATAATAAAAAAAATTAATTTTTTTTATTTTGGTTTAAGTTTACGAGCAATAAATTTTTTTTTTTTTTTTTTTGGTTTCAGTTTACGAGCAATAAAAAAATTAATATTTTTTATTTCGGTTTCAGTTTACTAGCAATAATAAAAAAAAATTATTTCGCTTTCAGTTTAAGAGCAATAATAAAAAAAAATCTTTAAAAAAAATATTAAATTTTTTTTATTTTGGTTTCAGTTTACTAGAAATAATAAAAAAAAATTAATTGTTTTTATTTCAGTTTCAGTTTACTAGCAATAATTAAAAAAAAAAATCGGTTTCAGCTTACGTGCAATAAAAAAAATTTAAAATTTTTATTATTTCGGTTTTAGTTTACGAGCAATAATAAAAAAAATTAAAATTAAAATTTTTTTTTATTTTGATTTCAGTTTACGAGCAATTTTATTTCGGTTTTTAGTTTACGAGAAGAAAAACAATAAGTCGCGGTGTTTTTAAAAAAAAAATTAAAATTGCTCGAACTGAAACCGAAGTAAAAAAATTTAAAACTTTTTATTATTGCTCATAAACTGAAACCGAAATAAAAAAAATTTAAAATTTTTTAAAATAAGAATAAAAAATAATAGTAATAATAATAATAATAAAAAAAATTACATTTTTCGTCTCTATGATGGTGACAGGAGCAAAAAGACCAAAATACCCTTTTAGTAATTAGACTTAACGAGAAAGTTAACGACCATCCAAAATAGAGACGACCAACGTTACCAGTTTCAAAATTAGGGACGACTGGTGTATTTAAAATGAAATAGGGACGAAACGTGATTTTTGAATAAACCATAGGGACGAAACATGTAATTTTTTCAAAAATTAAAAATGCATGAACATATATTATTAAGAGTTAATTACATGGTTCGTCCCTGTGGTTTAGGCCAAATCCCTGATCTCGTCCCTATTTCTTTTTTCTTGCATGAATCGTCCCTATCTCGAAACTATGTAACACCGTTCGTCCCTATCTCAAGAGATAGGGACGAACGGTGTTACATAGTTAATTACATGGTTCGTCCCTATATCTTGAGATAGGGACTAACGGTGTTACATAGTTTCGAGATAGGGACGATTCATGCAAGAAAAATAAGGACGAGATTAGGGATTTGACTTAAACCACAGAGACGAACCATGTAATTAACTCTATTATTAACTTAATAAACTATGTTTCCACAAATAATTTTTGCGTCGCTTCAGCTTTTTTCTTTATAAATTTTTAAAGCACATTGTACAAGCATTTAATGCACAGAAAAAAGTGTCACAATAAAAAAATGAGTGTGCAGATCAATTCCCCTAACAAATACATCACTTAAAAATAAATGAATTTTTCTAACTTGTGCCTTATGGGCATAGGTTAAAGAGGGTACCACTCTTTGCGTGTCATCTTCTGAATGACCAATCAGTGATTATGAGACTGTTGGTCATTCAGAAGGTGACACACAAGCTATGAACCCTCTTTAACTTATGCCCTAAGGCATAAATTAGAAAAACTCAAAACGAATATACATCACAAAAACCAATTTGGTGTGTAATAAGACCATAAGTTTCACCACTAACAAATGCATCACTTGAAAACAAAGGTAAACAACATTTATGCTTTATGTATTTTTTTCCCAAGTCTTCTGCGTACTAAACTTACCAAAATATCATTATGTACTACTAAAACTTATAATAATATGTTATTTCCATGTCATTAAATTTATTTATTTTTATTAAAGTACACTTTTGTTTATTTGGCTTGTTATCTCCCCCATCCCCATTTTACCTAATCAGATCATCCGTTTTGTTTTTTTCTTTTTTTACCATTCATTCGACCCATTATATGTGCTTTGGGTCAGGTTTATGATTGATATAGTTTGACTTTTTAAAGTCAAACACGTTTAGACTCAAACTGCCATATCAAATCTCAAGGCCGGTGATAAGGGTGTGCAACCTGTGCATGTGCACAGGGCCCATTTATTTCGAGGGCCTCCATTTGATAGAACTCATGTATATATTACTTTTCAGTCCTATATTAAGTAAGTCAACGTATTTTTATTTGTTGAGAGGAAATTGAAGGGAAGAAATAAAGGCCTTTTGCTAAATCAAGAATTGCAATATGAAGTCATTTACTACGTTATGTTTATAAGGTAATTTTTTATGATTCTTTGTTGTTTCCTTTCTAACGTGAGAAAAATTAAGAAAGAAAGAGATTCACTAAATTTTTTTCGTCTTACATCTCTTAAATATTGGACATTTTTTGCTATTATAACAAGTTTCTTTAGGAAGTGTATATAGTTTAGAGGGCTCTTTGTTATTGGTGGGCACGAGGCCATCAAAAATAACAAGAGGACTTGTCAAATTCTCCATGAGTGAAAACTGTGCCTGTGTAGCTAACTACAATTGCTGTGATATCTGAGTGCCTGGGTGTTTGGCAGTCTTAGTAGTCATAAACCCTTTATAATGTTGTCATTGAAACCATTAAAATACAGTTTCACTAAAGTATACAAGGGTGTTTGGAATATGGACGCGCTAGAAATAGACGGTGTTTGGTTTATGGCACATTTATGACCTAGAACGGTGTTTGGTTATGTAACTGTCTAACCAACGACATGTATTAGTTTGAGCCAGTATGACCTTTTGATGGTTTATGATTATTTAAAACAGTCAATCCCATAAAAACCATTGACTAAATGGTTAGCCAATATGAATTATGTTTCTTGTTAATTATATAAAAATAAAGTATGCATTAAATGAAATTATATTGAAGCAAAGGTCGGCATTTATAATTGCTGTAGGCTGGATGGAGCGGTGCAAAACTCACATAGGTGAGTTAGCCACTCGCGCGCGAGGTGGCACTGTGGTGGCAAAAAACTCACTAGGTGTGTTCATTTTTGCTCGGTGAGTTGTGGCTTGTTTGTGTATTTCGGTGACTTAACTCACCTAGTGTGGGTTTTAAAATAGTGGAGGCCTCTCCAAATCTAATCGTCGTTATGTTTATAAGGTAATTTTTTATGATTCTTTGTTTTTTCCTTTCTAACGTGAGAAAAATTAAGAAAGAAAGAGATTCACTAAATTTTTTTCGTCTTCATTCATAATATTGACATTTTTTGCTATTATAACGAAGTTTCTTTAGGAAGTTTATATTTTTAGAGGGCCTCATTTGTAATTGTGGCACGGGGCCATCAAAATCAACGAGACGGCCTTGTCAAATCTCCATGAGTGAAACTGTGCCATAACTAACCACAGTTTCAGTGATAATCTGAGTGTCAGGGGTGTTTGGCAGTCTTAGTAGTCATAAACCATTAAATACAGTTTCACTAAAGTATTACAAGGGTGTTTGGATATGGCACAGAAACTGTGTTTGGTTATGGCACAATTTATGACCTAGAACTGTGTTTGGTTATGAAACTGTGTCATAACCAAACTGTATTATTTTGAGCCAGTTTGACCTTTTAATGGTTTATGATTATTAAAACAGTCAATCCAAAACACATTGATTAAATGGTTTAGCCAATATGATTATGTCTTCTTGTAAATATATAAAAATAAAGTATGCAATTAACTTGAAATTAATATTGAAGCAAAGAGTCGGCATTTATAATTGCTTTAGATTATGTCTTCTCGTCAAGACATAAACATGGAGTCTTTGAATTGTTCAAAGATTCATAATATAGAGTAAGTCGTTAACTTAGCCCTTAAATTTAAAGTAAGAAATTAAATTGTTATGTTTTCGGACGTTGGTATGTTTATAAAATAGCTCACGTTATATATATAGTGTATATATGACTTATGTTTCAACAAAAAATATATTTTATATAACTTTATTGATTAGAGAAAACAAATAAGAATAGCTAATCTTTGAAAGTGACAGTGATATATATCCCAAAACCATAATTGTCACTATGATTAAAATATCAAACTCTTGAGTCTTGACATAACTTTTCTTTGAACTAACATTTTTACAAGAAACCTTGTTAACGGCATAGAGTATATAGACACATTCACATACCACATCTTATTTAAATGTAGACTTGATACCACACATACCACATCTTTTTGGTTTTATTAAAAGTCCTTTTACATTAGATGTATAGAAAAACACAATTCCGTGAAATTGGTTTTATGGAGTCTCAAGTGGCGAGTAAAGAGAAAGAAGAGAAGAATAGATGAAATGGTTAGTTGAAAAGCAAACTAAAAAGTATGTCGACCAAGTCCTAAGAAAATGAAACTTTTACAACTGTCTCACACGCATTTTCTCATGTACAACGTCAAAAAAGGCCTAATCTTTTTAAAAAATGAAAACTTTATGGGCCAATATGAAGTTTCTTAAATCATTCAAGGACCCACCTTGGTTAATCTCACTTGATCAAGATTTTTTATATTTTTATAAACTCATTTGATAAAGTTTCTTTGCGTGATAATCCGTTATATTTTTAAGAATATTTGAGTATTTTTATTAGCTATACGCCTCCTTTAGGGGGCTTCGGTTTATGGAGGTTCATGACTTATAAAATATCATAA
Organism: Tanacetum coccineum; assembly: GCA_026074375.1. Lineage (NCBI taxonomy): Eukaryota > Viridiplantae > Streptophyta > Magnoliopsida > Asterales > Asteraceae > Tanacetum > Tanacetum coccineum. The sequence continues at coordinate 28,279 of BQNB010027145.1, read as the reverse complement.
GCTTATATGAAAAATAAAACTTATTTTATAAGCTAGCTTATTTTAAAATCTTAAACCCTTATAAACCCTTATATAAGCCTCGCGCAAAACACAACCTTTATATGTTCTTCGATATAAGACGCATGGATTTTTTTCTTGTTCAAGTTATATGAGATGGACAACTCTTTTTTACTCATAATGATGCCGTTTAATAAAGTTTTTCTTGCGATCCTTTTCGACCATTTCTCTGAGTATAAAGTATGAGTGGCTCAAGAGTAAAATAAATAAAACTTTTAGCTCTTTAATTTCGAAGATCCCTGATTTTCTAAAATCTTGTATTGTACTACTCCCGTTCCAAAATAAGTGTTCAGTTTAATTTTTCAGAGTCAAACTGGTTCAACTTTGACCTTAAATATTTTTGTGTGTGTTATATAATACTTGATACAAAATATATGAATGGATTGGTAAAGGAAGTCAAGAACATTCAACAGCAAGGGTTAATACAGTCACAAGCAACCCTCATCCACAACACACCTCAACATCCAAACACTCCTTTATCTCAGCATCCAAACACTCCCTTCTTCATAGAGCTAAAACAGATTGTCAAGCTATGTGAATAAGACACGTGTAACTTATACTCTTAGTTAGTTAGTTAGTGTTTTCAGAAGTTCTAGAAGTATAGAATCTCTATAAATAGTTTGTATTTCCTTTCATTTCAGTAATAACACAAAATGTGGAATTAACCACTTTTCCCGCCTTTTTCCTTCATTCAAAATTATGTTGTAATTCGGTTATGATTTCAGTTACAATCACCATTGTTATATGGTATCATAGCTTTGATCTATGAATAAGCTCATCAATTACACATCATAATCATAAATCAAATCACTGCATCTCATAATCCCAATCATTCTTGATCCAAAACGAGTCAAAACTGATCATTTTCACCAAAATTAACTGATTCTGTTACAAATCAGTTACAAACTCCATTGATTTACATCAAGCTTTGCTCAAGATCACTCAAAATGGCTTCTGGAAGCACCACAAACAACACAGATATAATACCACCCTCAAATGATCAAATTACATCAGATCACCCACTCTTTCTTCTACCAACAGATCATCCAGGATTGGTACTCATTTCCAAGAAGTTAGCTGGTTCAGATAACTATAGTTCTTGAAGGAGGTCAATGGTAATTGCTTTGAATGCAAAGAACAAGATGAAAATTATTAATGGGGATTTTGTAGAACCAAATATCACCTTACCAATAAGGGCCTTATGGGAAAGAAATAATGACATGATCATCTCTTGGATTCTGAATACTATGGTTGATCAAATTGGTAATAATATGAATTTCACCAATTCTGTTAACAAACCGTGGTTAGAGTTACAAAAACACTATGCACAAATTGATGGTCATAGAATCTTTTAACTAACAAATGATATTGTTCAATTGAAACAAATTGATTGCACTATGGAAGTTTACTATGATTGTGGGATGAATTTGATGCACTATAGGCTTCATATTTGTGTACTTGTGTTTGTGATTGTGAAAATGGAAAAGAAAATAGAGAAAGAGATCAAAGGAAGAGATTAGTGCAGTTCTTGATGGGACTTGATGAAAGTTATTCTAACATCAGAGGTTAAATCCTTCTCATGCAACCATTACCATCAGTTGTGAAGGCCTACTATTGGGATTAAAAGTCTTCATAATGCTGCTAGTATTACGGTTGCTCATATCAGAGTTAGTGCTGCTCAAGAACTTCAGAGAAAAATGCTAAGTGTTTACTACTGCTAGTACACAGTTAGTACTGCTAGTGTAAAGTTACTACTGCTAGTGGATATTAGTGATGCCCAGAGACTTAAAAGAAAAACTGCTAAGTAGTTACTACTGCTAGTACAAAAGTTACTACTGTTAGTACAAAGTTAATGCTGCTGAAGGAGTTAATGCTGCTAGTGAAGAAGTTAGTACTGCTGAGTTAGTTAGTATTGCTTATGTGATTTATATGAGTTATTTGTGTAAAAGATATGTATAACTTATTTGTTTAAAAGATATGATATACTTAGGAAAGTATTGTAAGCCGTTTAGGACTCCTTGGTGTATAAAAGGAGGTTCTAGGGTATAGAGTTTTATATCTTTTATCATACGAGTCATTCATAGAATTATCATAGCTTCAAGGTCTTTGTAACCCTAATACTTTGAGAGTATTCGTATTATTTGCTTAATAATATTGGAGCTTTTATGTTTTGTTGAATTATATGTTCATTGTGTTTACTGTTTCATTGATAATTCTTCTTAATATTAAAGATTAGATTCCGCATAATCTTTAATACATTCAAACAAAGTTTCTACTATCGTTGTGTTAGATTTATCTAATATAACTAAACCTTAAACAAGCATAAGGAATTCGATCTATTGAAGTGGGATCCAACAAGTGGTATCAGAGTTTGTTGAGAAGCTTTGAATAAGAAGAATCTGCTTTTATACACAAGATCTTTTCTTTGAACAAAAGGATATGGATCAAGATTCTACACACATGGTGGCTGCATCCAAAGTTCCCATGCTCAAACCTGGTGAGTTTGAGATATGGAGGATGAGGATTGAACAATATATCTAGATGATAGACTATGCACTGTGGGAAGTCATAGAGAATGGTGCAACCTTGACAAAGACACAAGTTGTGAAAGGTGTTACAACAGTGATGCCTATTACATTTGCTGAAGATAAGGCTCAGAGAAGATTAGAAGTGAAGGCTAGAAGTACTTTAATGATGGGCATTCCCAATGAATATTAGTTAAAGTTTAACTCTATAAAGGACGCTAAGAAGTTGCTGGAAGCTGTAAAAAAGAGATTTGGTGGGAATGCAGCTACTAAAAAGACTCAAAGGAATCTCTTAAAGCAGCAATATGAAAACTTCACTGCTCCAAGCTCAGAGATGCTTAATAAAACTTTTGATAGGCTTCAAAAGCTTATGAGCCAGTTGGTGCTTTTGGATGAAAAGCTTTCACAAGAAGATGTTAATCAAAATTTATTAAGAAGCTTATCACCTGAGTGGAACACACATGCTGTTGTGTGGAGGAATAAAGCTGAGTTATAAACAATAAGCATGGATGATATCTATAACAACCTCGAGGTGTATGAACCAGAAGTCAAAGGGATGTCTAGCTCAAGTTCAAGCACACAGAACATGGCTTTTGTGTCCTCTTCAAATAACAACACTAGCAGCACTAATGAAGTAGTTAATGCTGCTCATGGAGTTACTACTGCTAGCACTCAAGTTAATACTGCTTACTCTACAAATATTGATAACTTGAGTGATGCTGTTTGATAAGTGTTAAATTGTATACATTAAATACCAAGGATTTTGCCAAAAATATGCCAAAAATATGCCAAAAGATAGAAATATGTGTGCTTTTGTGTCCTAACGTGCAGGAAAGGATAATAAAGTCAAAAAGAGCAAAAACAAGCCAAAACCGACAAGAAACGGAAAAGACAAGTACAAGGGCCAGAGTTGTCAATTTACAAAGTCATTTTACACTATAATTGTGGAAATGAAACACAAGGACTGATTGTGCAATACTCCCAAACTTTTAAACATAGCGCGGGCAAAGCTTTCCCCCTAACCACCTTCCAACCAATTTTCCCGCCCAAAACCTGAAACAAACCCACCTTCGCAAAAACCCTTTCCCGTTTCTCCCCACAACCCCACCTCGTATTTTACCACTTCCACATCACTTTGCACACGTGGCAATCTTCTATTGGTCATAAAGTTATGAGCCAGTTGGTTGCTTGGATGGAAAAGCTTTCACACTGCAGATGTTAAATCAAAATTTATTAAGAAGCTTATCACATGAGTGGACACAACATGCTGTTGTGTGGAGGAATAAAGCTGAGTTATAAACAATAAGCATGGATGATATCTATAACAACCTCGAGGTGTATGAACCAGAAGTCAAAGGGATGTCTAGCTCAAGTTCAAGCACACAGAACATGGCTTTTGTGTCCTCTTCAAATAACAACACTAGCAGCACTAATGAAGTAGTTAATGCTGCTCATGGAGTTACTACTGCTAGCACTCAAGTTAATACTGCTTACTCTACAAATATTGATAACTTGAGTGATGCTGTTTGATAAGTGTTAAATTGTATACATTAAATACCAAGGATTTTGCCAAAAATATGCCAAAAATATGCCAAAAGATAGAAATATGTGTGCTTTTGTGTCCTAACGTGCAGGAAAGGATAATAAAGTCAAAAAGAGCAAAAACAAGCCAAAACCGACAAGAAACGGAAAAGACAAGTACAAGAGAGAGATTTGAAGCCAATATCAAAGCCGGATCAACCCGACAACAAGAGAAGAAAGTAAATGAAGACCCAATTAAAGTCAAAGGATCAATAATGACAAGTTTTCAAAAGTTCAAGGATTCATTTGGATGTTTTGAAAGTCCAAGGACCAAAGATGTTAAAGCTAGAAAGTTGGTTTATAAAGAGGAAAAAGGAGATAGCAAGTACAAGGGCCAGAGTTGTCAATTTACAAAGTCATTTTACACTATAATTGTGGAAATGAAACACAAGGACTGTTTGTGCAATACTCCCAAACTTTTAAACATAGCGCGGGCAAAGCTTTCCCCCTAACCACCTTCCAACCAATTTTCCCGCCCAAAACCTGAAACAAACCCACCTTCGCAAAAACCCTTTCCCGTTTCTCCCCACAACCCCACCTCGTATTTTACCACTTCCACATCACTTTGCACACGTGGTAATCTTCTATTGGTCCGAACACATCATCCAAGACATCAAACGGTTAAGATTCAAATTCAAGAGATCCAACGGCTTTAAATGATTGAGTGTCTCCTCCTCTTTTCACTCTCAACTATAAATAGGAGCTCTTAATTCGATTTTAGAGGGTTAGTAGTTAGTTTTTAAAGTTTTCAATTTTCTTTGTATCTTTTCAATTTCGTGTACTGTTCATTTTTCGAATTAAGTTCTTTTTGAATCTTTCAATTTCAGTTTTACTTCTTGTCACTTCTATTGTACTCTTCTTTCTTCATCAATTACAGCAGTTTAATTGAGTTTGTGTTTAAGTTTCATGTAATAGTGTTTTTTAGTAAAAAAGCTTGTTAAATAAGCTTAAAAATTAGCTTATTTTATTTTCTTTAGTTCTTAAGTTTTTCAATGTTATAAAAGCTTTTGAAATACTGTTTTTTGGTCTCAATAGTAATGCAATATTGTTACTTGAGTTCAGTTGAATGAATTTTGGAAGCAATTAAGGAGTATAAGCTCAAAGAAGCTTATTGAGCTTAGCTCCTTGGTTTAGAGACAGGTGCCATTGAGGACTGAGTTTTTAGATCCACTCACTAAAATCAGAGTGTGACGAGGTCCAGAGGCTACAAGTTCACAGGTTTAAATTCATGTTTTCTGATTTTAGCACTACACTTAGCTTAAATCCATTAGCTTATTTCTTTGCAATTTTGTGCTTAAACTTGTTCAAACTTGCTTAGTTAGTTTAAAAATGCAGTTACTTTAAGTTGATGTAGTTAGAATCTATGTAGGTTCCTTTACATGGTGATTAATTTGTCAATAATAGGATTCGCTAGTGAGTAACTGCTTATTTTTTGTTGCATAAGCTGTAGGTTTTTAGTTTAGACGTTAAAATCAGCTTAAGTAGGTGTGTTTAACTTTGAATAGATATAAGGTTTAGCATGTTTAGCTTTAAGTAGATTTTAAGTAGAATATAGTTTGGGCCAGTTGTAGTTAAGTAGTGTTTGGATTTAAGATTGCTTTTGTTCTTAAGTCAAATTTAGTTACGTAAATTTACATGAGTTAGTTGATGTAAGTGATATAATCACCCCGCCTCCCCCCACACCCCCCACCCCCCCCCCCCCCCCCCCCCCCCCCCAATTCCCCAGTGTTTAAGAATTAGTTTGTTTATTATTTTATTTTTTGTTTTTAGTTTTTTTGTTAGATTTTGTAGCTTTTTAGAAGAGTTTTTTTTTTTTCTGTTTATATGTTCTTTTAGATTATAGTTTTTGTTTTTTGTTTTGTGTTTTTCTGTGTTTTTTTTGTTTTAGATTTTTTCTTAGTAGATTTTTTTATAGATCTAGATTTTTGTTTTTTTTGTTTTTTAGTTTGTTGTAGATTTTTGTTTTTGTTTGTAGATTTTTTTTTTTTTTTGTTTTTTGTTTTTTTTTTTTTTTTTTTTTTTTTTTTTATAGATTTTTTTGTTTTTTTTTTTTGTTTTTGGTTTAGATAGTGTTTGTTTTTTTATTTTTCTGTGTTCGGTATTTTTTTTCTAGATTTTTTATTTTTTTTTTTTTTTGGGGTTTTTTTTAGCTTTTTAGATTTTTGTTTTATTTGTTTTTTTTTAGATAGATTTGTTTTTAGATTAGAAATTTTTTTGTTTTTTTTTAGAGTTTTGTTAGATTTTTAGTTGTTTTTTTTTTTTGTCTTGTCTTTTTTTTTTTTGTAGATAGATCTTTTTGTTTTGTTAGATATGGTCTAGATTTTTTTTAGTTTTTGTAGTATTAGATTTTGTAGATTTTTATTGTTTTTTTTGTTTTTATTTTTTTTTTTTTGTTTTTTTTTTTGTTAGAATTTATTGGTTAGAGTTTTTTTTTTTTTGGTTTTGGTTTCTTTTTTTTGGTATATTTATGTTTATTGTCGTCGTCGTATTGATGTTAGCAGTCTATTTTTATTTGTTTCTTTGTTTTATCTTTTATTCGTGTTTTTATGATATGTTTATTGTTTTTGTTTTGTTTTATGTGTTTTGTAGGATGTTGTTGTGGTTTTTTTTTTTTTTTATTTTTTTGTCTAGATCTTTATTTGTTTGTAATTGTAGATCTTAGATTCCGTGTTAGATGTTTAGAAGATTTTTTTTTTTAGTTTTTTTTAGAGCTTTTCTTTTTTTTAGTATCTGTTAGTTACGTATTAGTTTAGATATTTCGTAGATTTTTTTTATTTTGATTCTTTCGGTTTATTTTATATTTGTTTTTTGTGTTTTGTTTTTGTTTTTATTTTTTTATTGTGGTGTGTTTTTTTTAATTAACTTTTTTTTTTGTGTTTCGGCGTGTAGCTTTGTCTACTTTATGTTTGTCTATTTTCTTTTTATTTTTGTTTAGTTTTATTTTTTTTTTTTTTATTGTTTTTTTTTTTTAGTTTTTTGATAGTTTTTTTGTTTTTTTAGATATTAGATTTTTTTTTTTTATTCCGCGTTTAGTTTCTTTTTTGGTTTTTTGTTGTTTTTTTTTGTAGATTAGGCAGATTGTTTTTTTTTATGTTTAGTTTTTATTTTTTTTTTATTTTTTTTTTTTTTTTTTTTTGTTTTTTTAGATAGATTTTTGGTACTTTTTTTTTTTTTTTTTGTTTCGATTGATTATATTTTTTTGTTGTAATTTTTTAGATTTATATTGTGTTTTATAGGAATTTTTTTTTTTAGATTGTTTGTTTGTTAGGAATTTTTTTGTTTTTTTTTTTTTTTTAGTTTTTTTTTTTGTTTTAGATTTTGTTTTGTTTGTAGGATAGTTTTTTTTTTTTTTGTTTTGTATTTGTTTTAGTTAGAATTTTTTTTTTTTTTTTTTTTAGGTTTGTTTTATTTTTTTTTTTTTTGATGTTTTTTATAGATTTATTGTTTTTTAATAAGTTATTTTTGTTTTTTTTTATTTTTTTTTTTTAGTTTAGTTGTGATTTATTTTAGAGAGGGTTTTTTTTAATTAGAAGGATTTTTTTTTTGTTTAGTTTGGAGTATCTATCTTTATTTTAGAATTCTTTGTAGATTTTTGTTTAGTTATTAGTTTTTTCTTTTGCTAGTTTGTTTTTAGTTTCTTAGATTTGTATTTTTTTTTTTAAGGGGGGGGGGGGTGAGATTATTGTTTTTAGATGTTTATTTCCCTTAATATTTAGATATTATAGATTTTTTTTTTATTTTAGTTTTTTTAAGTTATTTTTGTTTTTGTTCTTAGGAATTTTGTGTTTTTCTCACTTGTTTATGTTTTTTTTGTTTTTGTAGATTTGGGGTTTTGTTTCGTAGATGTGTTTTATATATTTTTTTCCAGACTTCTTTCTTTGTTTTAGTTTTGTGGTGTGTCTTTTGTGGTTCTCTATCGTTGGTTTTAGATATTTTTTAGTTTATAGTTGCTCTTTTTTTTTTGTTAGATATTTTTTTAGGGATTTAGAGTGTTTGTCTAGATTTTTTAGGATGTGTTGTTTTTTATAGCATTTTTTTAGTTTTTCCTTTTTGTTTTTTACATTTATTTGTTCTGTTTAGGAATGTTATTTAGATTGGTTTTAGTAGATTTTATTTCTTTAGTGTTTTGGTTTGTCGTATCTGGTTTTTTTTGTTAAACGATTTTAGTTCTTGTATCTTTTGTCTTTTGATGTTGGCCTGTTTTGAAGGTGTCTCTTGTTTTTGTTTGTTATAGAGTATGGTATTAGGTATTCTTTTACGAGATTTCGTTTTGTTATTTTTATTTAGATTCTATGTAATTTATTTGTTTCATTTATTATCCAGATTTATTTTTTTTTTTAGATTTGTAGGTGTATTAATGGTGTCTTGTATTTTTTACTCTTTTTGCTTTTGTTGTTTTACTCTTTCATTTTTTTTTTGTTGGGTTTAGGAACGATGTTCTTGTTTGTTCTTAGTAGTTCTATTGTTTGTTGTTTTCTTGTGGTATTTTTTTTTTATTTTTTATTTTCTGTTTTGTTTTGATGTAAGCCTTTTTCTTTGTTAAATTTTAGCTCTCGATGGTGTCTTTTAGTTTGGGGTTATATTGTTGGTTCTTTTTTTTTTGATTTTAGATTTTTTTTAGATTTTTTTTTTTTTTTTTATTTTAGAATCTTTTTAGTAGATTCTGAGCTCTCTTCTTTTTGTGCTTATGGTCTTATTTTTTTGTTTTTTTTTTATTTTTTTTAGTGTTGCTAGTTGTTTGGTGTTTTGTGATTTTTCTTTTTTTTATTTTTTTGTTATTTTATAGTATTTTTGTTATTTTTGTAGGTTGTGTTTTTCGTTGCGTGCGCGTTATTTTTTATTTTTTTTTAGGTTTTAGAGTTTGTGTTTTTTTTTAGTTATTGTTTTTTTTTTTTAGATTTTTTTTTCGATTGTAGGATTTTTGTTTTTTTAGGTAGATTTTTTTATTGTAGTTTGGGTTTAGGTTTTTTTAGTTTTTCTTTTGTATTCTGCGCGCGCTTTAGTTTGTTTAGATTTGTTGTTAGATAGGTTTTTTAGTTGTTTTTTTTAATTTTTTTGTAGTTTTTTTTATTTTTTTTTTAGTTGTTTTTTATAGATTTTGTTTTAGATTTTGTTTTTTTTTTTATTTTTTTTGTGTTTTTTTTTTTCAAATTCAAGAGATCCAACGGCTTTAAATGATTGAGTGTCTCCTCCTCTTTTCACTCTCAACTATAAATAGGAGCTCTTAATTCGATTTTAGAGGGTTAGTAGTTAGTTTTTAAAGTTTTCAATTTTCTTTGTATCTTTTCAATTTCGTGTACTGTTCATTTTTCGAATTAAGTTCTTTTTGAATCTTTCAATTTCAGTTTTACTTCTTGTCACTTCTATTGTACTCTTCTTTCTTCATCAATAAAGCAAGTTTAATTGTGTTTGTGTTTAAGCTTTCATGTAATAAGCTGTTTTAGTCAAAAAGCTTGTAATAAGCTAAAATTAGCTTATTTTATTTTCTTTAGTTCTTAAGTTTTTCAAATGTTATAAAAGCTTTTTAATACTGTTTTTTGTCTATTAGTATTCAATATTGTCCACTTGAGTTCAAGTTGAATGAATTTGGAAGCATTAAGGAGTAATAAGCTCAAAGAAGCTTATTGAGCTTTAAGCTCTTGGTTTAGAGACAAGGTGCCATTAGGACTGAGTTTTAGAGCCACTCACTAAACAAGAGTGGCTAAGGTCAGAGGCTACAAGTTCACAGGTTTAAATTCATGTTTTTGATTTTAGCATACACCTAGCTTAATCCATTAGCTTATTTCTTTGCAATTTTGTGCTTAAACTTGTTCAAACTTGCTTAGTTAGTTTAAAAATGCAGTTACTTTAAGTTGATGTAGTTAGAATCTATGTAGGTTCCATTTCATGTGATTAATTCTGTCATTAATAAGGATTAGCTAGCTGAGTAACTAGCTTATTTTTGTTAATAAGCTGTAGGTTTTAGTGTTAAAATAGCTTAAGTAGGTGAGTTTAAATTTGAGTAGATATAAGGTTTTAGCATTTTTAGCTTTAAAGTAGATTTTAAGTAGAATATAGTTTGGACAGTTGTAGTTAAGTAGTGTTTGGATTAAGATGCTTTTGACTCTTAAAGTCAAATTTAGTTAGTAAATTTACATGAGTTAGTTGATGTAAGTGATATAATCAAGTTTTAAACAGGTTTTAAGAATTAGTTTGTAGAATTTCAGAATTTAGAGCTTAAAAAGTCTTTGCCAGCACCAGGGCACTTTAGAGAGTGTAGTGGTTTTAGCTTTAAGAGATTCTTAGCTTTCTAGTGTTCCATTTTGGTTAAAGTAGGTTTAGTAACATATAGGTAGTTAGTTTATAAGTTCTCACTTTAGAAATTTAGCCTGAACTTAGAAATTTACCAAGTATATCAGCAACAACAGTATTAATTCAGTTAATACTGTTGTTGCTCATCACTTTTCTAGCTGTTTTTTTATCATTTGTAATTAGGAGTTAGAAGTTAGTGATAAGCCATTTAGAAGTATTCTATTAGTTTTACATATTTCATCTCTTAATTTTCATTTCTAAGCTTTAGATTAGCTTAATTGATCCTGCAAAAAGTGGTATTAGCAACAGTTTAGATCACTAGCTTATTTCTTTTAGATGTCTCTTTTCTAGTTGTTCATTTCAAAAACCTTTTATCTAGGTTTATTCAAAGTTCATAGGTTAGCTTATTTCCAAAAATTCAGTTTCTAGGAATTAGTAATAAGCTAGTTAGCTTATTAAGATTAGCTTAAATTCAGTTAATAAGCTGAACCTTGCACTTTTTAATAGCAAATTTCTCCTTAAACTTGTTAACTCTTAGCTTATTTCTTTTTAGAAATCCCTAGTACACATCTTAAGCTTCATTTAGCTTCTTTTGGATTTAAGTTTCATTAAGAATTAAGCTAGAAATAAGCTAGAGTTTAGAAAAATTAGATTTTCAAAGCAAATCCTTAGTTTCTGTTACACAGATTTAGAAGCTTAATTTTTAGCTTATCTAGTTGATAAAAGTTCAAAGTGCTTTTATTAAAGTTGTAGTGTATAAGCTCAAGAGTAACTTTGTAGTTTTAAGTTTTTGCTTATTCTCATCTTTTAAATAAGCCAATAATAAGCAAATCGTAGGGTCTGTTTTGTACTTTTGCAATAGTTAGGGGTTACCCGTTTTCATTATAGTGTAAAATTTAGCTAGTTACCCCGCCTACCCTTCTCTTTCATACATTACATTTTCTACCCTGTCTTTTTAGTATAATAAAATAGTTTTTATATTTTCAAATTTAGTTTTAATAAAATTAGGGTTTATACTTTAATAAGTAAAATTAGGGTTTAATTGGTTAGTATAAATTGGGCATTTTTGTTCCATTAAATTTCTGCACCTTTGTAGTAGTTAAAAACCATTTTTCTTTATTTTTCCAATTAAATTTGTATTTTCTAGAAATTAAAATAGATTTTTAGTAATTTCTTTTTCTTAAAAAATTCATAGAAAATAGAAAAATAGTTGGAAAAATCTAATTCTTTTTGTAATAATTTTCTTTTTCATTCTAGTATTTTTGAAAAATAAAAATAGAATTTTAGTGTTAATTTTTAGAAAAAGTTTATTTTTAGTAATTCATTTTTCTTTAAAAATTCATAAAAAATTCAAAAATAGTTAAAAAATTCTAATTCTTTTTCCTAAAATTTTCTTTTTAAATTTGTGATTTTTAGGTATAAAATTTGTTAAAAGTAGTGCCTTAGATTTTAAATTTCAGTTTTAGCTCACGTTTTTAATTTTCGTGTATTAAAATTTCGTGTTAGTTAATTGTTTTTAGTTTGTGCTTTTAATTCTTTAATTGTTTCTATAGCTTAATTGTGCTATTATATTAGTAGTGTAATTCAAAATTCAAAAACCCTTTATCCATTCTTGACTTGAATCCGAATTATTCCCAAATCTCAATTCACGACTTCGTTGGGATACGACCCGAGAAGAAATACTTCCCGGTTAAAAATATACATATTGTGTTTTCTTAAGTGAGATTTTATCCTTTTATTTCTCTTGCTTGAGAAGTAATTTGGAAAGAATTTTCACGGGATTAATACTATATATATATAAATTTGACTAGTGCTTACAAACGCAATACCACTGTTATTTGTTCATTCTTTGCTAGTCAACCAAATAGTCCTCAACTTGCACATGAGGACTTGCAACAAATTCATCCAGATGACATGGAAAAGATGGATTTGAGATGGCAAATGGCCATGTTGAATATGAGGGCAAAAAGGTTTTTGAAGAATACAAGAAGAAAGCTTACTGTTAATGGCAATGAGACTATTGGTTTTGATAAGTCAAAAGTGGAGTGCTACAACTGCCACAAAAAGAGACATTTTGCTAGGGAGTGCAGAGCTCCAAGAAATCAAGACAACAAGAACAAAGAAAGCTCAAGAAGGAGTGTGCCTGTGGAGACATCTACTTTCACAGCTTTGATGTCATGTAATGGTCTTGGCGGATATGACTAGAGTGGTCAGGCAGAGGAAGGGCCTAATTATGTACTCATGGCTTACTCATCTTCAAGTTCTGACTAAGAGGTATCTAATGATTCAAATTGTTCAAAATCTTATATGGAAACTATTAAATTACTTAAATCTCAAATTGATCAACTATTAAGAGGTTTAGAGAAATCTAGTTTAATGGTTTTAGGTTATAAAACTGGTTTAGAATTAGTGGAAGAAAAACTTGAATTTTATAAAAAGAATGAGTCTGTTTATGTAGAAAACATTAATGGCTTAAAATGGGACATTTCAAGTAGGAGAAATAACTATTAGAGAGCTTAGGAAGAAGCTTAAAAATTCAAAAAGAAAAAGATAGCATTCAATTTAATGTAGATAAATTTAAAAATGCATCTAAAAGTTTAAACAAGCTCATAGAGTGTCAGATAGTTGACAATTGCAAACTATTTAATGTTATCAAATATCTCCCTATTTGATTTCTACTTGCCTTTAAGTAGAACCGTTAAGAATAATTCATAAAAAGATTGTTCCAATTTAACTTGGAGAAATGAATTTATAAACTACTTATGCTAGAAAATATCTAAGCCGAACACCTCACGAAAAGGGGATCAAAAACACTCAACTCTCATTACCAAACTAAGTGTTTAATTTTGGGGTGATCACTCAATTGCACAGTCATAGTATGTATTCTATCATAAGCTTGGAAAGTACACAAGTCTCCACCAACTAGAATTAGGGTCTAAAAAGTCTCCAAGACAACGTGGGTGATATTTGATTTATTGGGTGATATAAAGGGTAAGGATGGACATAGGATATACTTTAAATTGTTGTTAAGATAAAAACACGAAACAAATAGTTTAAAGTAAACTAAGGTTGTTATAACTAGCTACTGTCCATTTAAGGTCCAAAAGTCTGAGTTCGAAAACATGATCTTCAATAATGGGCTACTAGCTCCATTCTTTATACTTGTTGAGATGGCTTGGTACAATAATGGGCTACTACCTTCATATTTTTGTGTATCCTTTGTACTTAAAAAAAAGTCTAATAAAATACTTAGGAAATATTTTAAGTCATTTGGAATTACTAAAAGGCTTGCAATTACTTCAAATTGCAACCCGGTTTAATGTCTGGGCATGGATTACTTTATATCCATGCTTTATGGGAGTATAGTAATACAATGGTAGTGGTGGAGCTGTTCACCTGATCTTTTCATCTCAATCAACGACTACAGCTCTTTCAATAGAAACCGGGTCGTTGTTTGAGGGGGAGAGTGAATGTGAAAAAATCTAAGGGGTTATAAAAGACTGTGGGTTGCTATAAAAGTCTAATCTTAGATGGTTGTTGTATTCTAATGGGTTAATATTTGAAGGGGAGTTAATTAATTTTAACTCAAAAGGTCCAAAGTTATCTATTGTTGTAATGTTTAGGGTGTAAAAAGCATTTGCTCTTTGTTTCCTAGCCTTATTAACCAATAGGGACTAAGTTGGCCAATTGCCTAATCTTAGAAATGCCTTAGAAATACTTAAAACAAGAAATAAAAGAAGATGGAAACCAAAGGGACCAAATCTGCCAAGTATGTAACTTAGGAGTATAAAAGGGCGGCGAGTTGCCATTTGGTCAAATCCTTCGAAAACCAGTCAAAGAAAAAAAAAACACACACACACTCACGCAACTCGCCGCCAAGAACGAAATCTTAAATCGCCGATTTTCAGTGTTTCGTGCAAAGGTAATCATCGATCCTTAATCTATATCATTCATTATGTGTGTATATCAATGGAATCGATCGAAAACACAGTAAAAAATGTAGAAAAATAGATCTAGGGTCGGTTTACATAAGAAAACCAATGTAGTGTTATAAGGTGTGCGTTAGATGCTGGGAATTGTTCATTAGGTATATATGAATAAGTTTTGATGTGTGGATTTATATCCCAAACATTAATGAAAGACTTGCCCTTGATTCTTACCGGCGGGTTGTAGCTTTATAAGTAGATATATGTGTGTTTCATGAAAAGAATGGTAGGAATGTATATCTATAGCCTAGGAAGGCCTTAGGATGTGATCAGGGTTGAAAAAGGAGGTGCGGGGTTTGATTTTTAAGAAACCGGCCCGAATGGCGAGTTGCGTGTTTTTCTTAACGGCGAGTTGGTTATTTTATTATTTATTAATAAATTACTCAACCCGCTGGTTCAAACGGCGGGTTGACAACAGCGAGTTGCCTAACGGCGGGTTGACAACAGCGAGTTACCTAAACAGCGGGTTGCCTTATGGCGGGTTGTCTAACAGCGGGTTGTCTAAACAGCGGGTTGCCATAATTTTTCTATTATTTTAATCCAACAGGTAAACCGCCGTCTCTCGGCGGTTTGGTCGAATATTTTATATTTTCGCGGCGGTTTGCTCAATTCTCCTAACGGCGAGTTGGCATTCTGCCTAGCGGCGGTTTGGGCTAAATTTCATATTTTGACCCATTTGAGCCCAATAATCTATCAAGGCCCATTCGAATGACCCAGTTGCTTTTCTAAACCCCATCCGGGCTTAGTTAACAAGTAATTGATCCTGTTGGATAATTAGTAGATTTTAATCAAACCAGAGTTACAACTGTTTTAATCAATCGTGCAGTTACATGACTTTTATCAATGCTAACGTTCTCTCTAACTTCGTTTCTCTGCAATGTTTGTCTTCTTTGTTAAATGCTCTTTTGCAGAATACGATGGCAGAACAAAATGTTCCCGCTCAACCTCCTACAAGAACAGATGAGCAGATTGTACCTCGCTCTCAGTGGTTAACAATCGGGAAAAGCAACCTACTTTTCAATGCACAAAAGATTCAAAAGAACCCCATCTTTCAGATATCAGTGGACATCCTGAGTAATACCAACTTCTTCCAAGCATTCACTGCCTCAGCAAATGTTCCTGCTATCTACCTGCAACAGTTCTGGAAAACAATGTCATATAACGAGAAGACTGGGGTTTATAGTTGTCAAGTTGATGAACAATGGTTCGATCTAAGTGCTGATCTTCTCAGAAAGGCATTAGCGATTACTCCTGTCAACCCAACTCACCCATTTGAGTTACCTCCGTCTGGTGACACGGTGATTGATTTTGTTAATGAGCTGGGATATCCTGAACCTGTAGAAATTGTCTCCAGTATACGGGTGAATTATGTGTATCAACCTTGGAGGGCAATTCTATCCTTGCTCAACCAGTGCTTGACAGGAAAGACTTCTGGCAGTGACAAACCCAGACACCCAGTTCTGCAAATGCTGTGGGGAATCGTCACTCAAACTAATGTTGATCATGCAGAGCTGATATGGGAAGAGTTTACTCAAGGGATCCAGACATTTTTCTCACACAAAGCAAGCCACAAAGCCAGTCTGAAGAACCCAAAGAAGAAAGTAACTCCTCTCCTCATCCCTTATGGACGGTTTTCCAAAGTGATAATCTATTACTTGGCAAGTAATAACAACATCCATCGACGTCCTGATTCTGCTGTTCATCACACTGGAGATGATTATGTCTTAGGAAATCTCAAGTTTGTCCCTAAAGGTGAGTCAGTTGAAGTGTTTGGAATGGCAATTCCCGATCCCCTGATAACTGAAGCCATTCAACAATCCTCTTATTATCCCAAGTATCAGAAAATGGTTGCTGAGAATACAAAGAAAACCCCTCAAGGAAGTGCAAGCATGCAACCTGCAACAAAGCGGGCTACACCCAAGAAGCCCACAACCACCACACCAGTCAAACAATCCAAGCCAGCTCCTTCTCCGACAAAGAAACCTTCCAAGCGTAAGCTTCCACAGAAAATTAGAAAGGGGAAGCCCACTTTCCATCTTGTTGACGAAGAAGATGAAGCTCAACAAGAATCTAATCCTCAAGAAGAAGGTAATGATCCTGAACTCGAACTAGCTAAGAAGTTGAGATTGGAAACACATCAAGAAAAAGGAGAAAGAGAAGGTGATAATGCTGACCTGGAATGAGCTATCAAGCTCAGCTTAGATCCAGCCTTTCTGCCTCAAGGTCGGGTACCTGATGGAGGAGTAACGATCTGGGACCCAGTGTCAGAAACAACTCCCAAACTGCATGAAGTAGTGGGAAAGGGAAAGGCCGTTGTAACTGAAGAACAAGTAGCTCATTCCCTGATCGATCTGTCAAAGAAGAAAAGAACTACTGATTAGTTTATCCTTGCTAGGCGTGATCAAACACCTCCTGATTCGACAACTGGACCCTCCTCTTAACCCGATGATGACACATCAGATAAAGAGATCCATGAGTCTTCATCAACTTCTGATTCAGAAAGAACTGAAAGTGACATAGAAACCGCTGCTCCTAAAGATGACAAAGATCAAGGTGAAGTAGACTCGTCTACCGTAACATCAGGAGTAAGCATTCTTGTATCAGATCTTGTGAAGGCGCATGAGGCTTTGGCTGGACCAGACCCTGAGCCCATGAAAGAAGACCAGACTGGATCAGACTCTGGAAAATTACATGTGTCTCTTGCTGGACCAAACCCTGAGCACATGGATGATGAATTCCTCGCTACAGTCTACCCGAAGGTTCATGAAAATCTAAAGCTCATTACAGACAAACATGTCTTCGATGATAAACCAGAAAGTCAGTCTGGTTCTATGTCTTTCATGAAAAATCTTGATGACACGGTTAACTTTAGGGACCAATTTCTTCATGATAAACCAACCGAAGATGATCAGGAGAAATCTAAAGTTAGAGAGGAGTCTGATTCCACCATACCTGATTCAAGTCATCAGACAGTAACTTCAACTCCTCCAGTGATTCCTCCCTTCACAGAGGTCTCATCTTCTAAGCCGTCATTACTGGTCACTCCTCCACCAATCAACACGGAAGCTACAACAATCACCACATCTCTCCCTGAAATCACTCCATTCATCGCCCTTCAGTTAAGAGTGGCAAGATTGGAGCAAGAGATGTCTGAAGTGAAGAAGACTGATCACTCTGCTGATGTTTTGGCTTCAATAAGATCCCAAGTTCCTACGGCTGTTGATAATTATCTAGGAACAAAACTTGATGATGCTCTCCTTAAGGTTCTTGAACGACACACTGCAGATTTAATCGAGAAATACTCTGTGTTGCCTGGCCCAGAGTCTGTCAAGAATCAAGAATCTGAAAAGAGTCCGAAGGAGATTATCAAAGCCAAAAAGGAACAAGATGAGGAGAAACAAGATTCAACTTACTCCATCAGGTCAACTGATAAAGTTGATCTTGAAGAATTTGATCTAAAAAGTGCTCTCTTCAGTCACATGAATAAGAAGAAGTCTGCCAACAAAAACACGACCAACTACCGTCTATACCATGCTCTCATGGAAGCTTTGATAGCGGATGAAGACGCCATGGATAAGGAAGTTGCAGACAAGGTGAAAGACCACAAGAGAAAGCATGATAGTGATGATGATGAAGACGATGATGATGATGAAGGCCCTTCAGCTGGATCAAACCAGGGTAGGTCGATCAACAAAGAGAAGGAGATATGATTCTGCCACTTCTGGGTCAGCTAAACCTCCTCCGAAAGCTGATGACCAAAGTTCAAAGAAAAAAACAAGGGAGTCTGAGGCAATGCTTCCAAACAACATCACTCCTCTCCTAAACTGGATGGCACGATCACTGTCACAAAGAGAGGATGGAGTTGACTATTCGATGCACAGATCTGATCCCGAATCGAACATCTTTGAACAATCGTCAGATGACATTCAAAGCAGGGAGAAGGGGAATGACTCAATATGGAGGACACTGACAAACGCTCACATTCCCCAAGGTGTCGACCACTAAGTGGTTTATGCGATTCCAGGAAAGCGAGAGGACCTGCGGGGGGGGGGATTACACCTGAACCAGAATCGAACCATTCCCCAAATGATTTCCTGGAACCTGAACATAACTGGGCATATGAATACGCCACAACAGTTTAAAGTTTCGGAGGAATAACAGCCTTCAAAGGAAGACGTATGATATTGGGGGTTTCGTTCATCAAAATGGTTCTGCAGGACGAACAGGAAAGTAGAAGGCTTGCAAAGCTGATTTAGAAGGACCAGCTTTCAACCTTGTTAAAGCCTTTCACAAGAACAGTGTCTTTCTTCAATATCAGATGGATGAATGCCATAAGCTGCTGACAAATAAAGTTGATTTGAGTAATCCTGAGGGTCATCAAATTCTGAGAAATATATATGAACCACTGCCCTTAGGAGGTCCACCAGGTCAGGTAACTATTCAACCACAATTCTTCTTCAATAAGGATCTAGAATATCTGCTGACAGGTGACAAAGAGCGAAAAATTGCCTTATCCATATCCAAGCTCAAAGGCCGGATCGTTCCTAGACTTTGGCCTTGAAGAATTAGTTCCATCGTTGTGGGTTGAGAGTGAAAGCGAATATGACATCAGTGCGGTCTATGGCATCACTCACTGGTGGTTTAGGAGGAAGGAATTCTATATCAACAAACACAGTGAGTCCTCTGATCGTGAAGCAGTCAGATCGCAGATGCGAATTCTTAGTGTGATCAGTGTCAAGGTATTCAAAAAATACGGATACAACTACCTAAGAGAGATAATTCTACGACGTGCTAATTACCAAGAGTACAAGATCTCAGAAAAGGATTTCAAAAATCTTCATCCAAATGATTTTGAAGATCTGTTCCTACTCAATATTCAAGAAAAGCTTAACCATCTGCCCAAGACAGACAAGACTAGTCTTCACACAGCAGTCAACATGTGTTAAGTTTCTGGTGATCTGGAATCGTGTGGGAGGACTTTCAGCTCGCGATTGATAGGTTACCAAACAAAGATCATCCTTGAACGTCCTATTTGGGATGCAGCCGAATATTTACTTTTATGAAGACTTACGATCGGCCCTAAGCCAGGAGCAGTTGTCTACAGAGAAGAAATGATCAAAGAAAAACTGATGAGGCTGTATGAGCTTCACAAGTTTAGTAGTTGGGACGTTGACAAGAGTCATGAAAAAGGGGGGGGCTGGACCAAATGGTTAAGACTTTCATTGTACGAGTACAATAAGGGCAATGGAGACTAGGAAGTGGTCAGAGGATGACAAGAGAAGAAGCAAAGACTTCATCACTGCAATCGAGAAAAGACTACAAATCAGAAGGATCTATCGAAGTCTAGAAAGCTTTGTTGGAGGAAGAATAAGAGATATTGACTACAGGCTGATCAAGAGAACAACGTGACTACAAATCAGAAGGATCTATCGAAGTCTAGAAAGCTTTGTTGGAGGAAGAATAAGAGATATTGACTACAGGCTGATCAACAGAACAACGTGACGACATCCTCGTTACAATAAAAAGGTCAATTTTGTCTCTTATTATGAAAAATATATCATGTACATTAGTAAGTAGTAATCTGTTGAAGACTAAGTGTAGGAGTAATTTATATCCCTCAACGATTGAGGGGGAGCAGTTTTATGGCTCTTACACGACTTGCGAATTAAGGCCACACTTTTCTCCTAAATTTTATAACATATTTAAATCAATTGATATCCAAAATGTCAAAGGGTTTAAAATTTTTGATAAGGGGAGAAAATGTGATTAAAATATGTGTATAATAATAACAGTGATTTATTAGGACTCATATACTCCGCCCAAACGTGCTAAACAATTTCGAATACCGAAGCACATTTTGAGGGGGAGCGTTTCTGAAAAATGTCAAAAACAATCGAGGTACTAAACGCTTTGATATTTATATCATAAGTGCCTTAATTGATTTTTCAATTGGTTTTATGGAAAGGAGAACAGTACCAAAGGACCGACCATGCATTTTACTTAATTGAAGTTATAAGGTTGGTAAGGTTAGGTACTATTCCCAATGATCCAGCCATAACCGGAGGGATCTACCCAGGGACAATCCACTAGTTAGTGTAGAAGTCCTTAGGTATGACATGGAAAAGGAGTAAAAGTGAGAATAAGGGAAAAGTGCCGACTGAGATGGAGCTAGTACTGGAATAAACCCAACAAGGTTCTAGTCATGAAGTCTCGGTAAGCACTGAAGGGGTTGAAGAATTAAAAAGAATTGTAAAGATAAAGGGTGTAAAGAAAGAAGCCCTCCATCCTTAGGCAGAAACCGGGTCAATTCATATGCTGCCAGAATCACTAAGATGATTGCTGACATTGAAGATAGTCATCATGGACACAGTGATGCAATGCAACAACCCTCACTTGCATCAGAATCTTTCAAAAGATTTCTGTTTCATTTCTCACAGAGACTAAACACGTTATCTATTAACTTTCTCACTCCGAGTTAGTTGATATTGAAAAGGTGGCAGTCTGCTCCAGCCTCCGATTACTAGAACCAAAACGCACTATTGAGTTCTTTGAGCCAAGAGATCGTCAATTAATCTTGTTAGGACACATATCCAATTCTCTTGTCTTTCACACACTGTGGAAACAAGTCTATCCTAAGAGTCCTACGCATTATCCTTGTGATATTGCCAGAACATCCGAGTGAAACGATAGTTTTTCACAATGAAGATGGAAATCCAGCTGAGCCGACATCATACATGCTCTAGGTAGGTTGGACTTGTGCAATTCTTTCAAGATCAAACTTGTGTCAACTGGAAAGAAACAATGGTGCGATTCTGTGTGAATCAAACTTGTTCCAGTATAAGAATTGACGGTTATTTATCATTTGACAAACAATCAAAACTCTTGAAGTGTTACAAAATTCTTTCATAAGAAACACTTAGACTGTCTTTTCAAATCAATTTTCTCTTTATTACTAACTGTTTCATTACAGGATATCTTAAAGATGGAGATGGAGATGGAAATTCCCAGTTCCTGAGATGTCAAGTAAATAACCGAATGCCAAGACACGACCTACACTTGTTATGATGTTATGAAAGACCTCATAAAGGTGTCAAAGCTTCCGCAAACTCTGATGTCATGTATTTCTTCACAAGTGCACAAGATGGCGATCCATCACAAGATGATGTAAGATTATGTTTGGGCGATGATCTCAAGAAAGCTCAAGATCACAGTCAAAGACAAGCGTAAGATGAATCAAAAGATTACTATCCCAAATGTACAAGATATCAAATGTCTACGAGCTAAAGACTGAAGTGATTAAAGTTTGGTATTTTCAGGGGTGACCTCCCTTAGGGGGAGATTGTTAGATATTAGAAAAAGACTCGGTCACCCCGTGTATTTTACTGTTTATTATAGCTCGTAGTTTAATAATTAATAGTACGTTTTTCGGTTTTAAGTCGGGTACGAATACCCGGTATATTGTAAGTACTATATATAGCCTCTTCCAACTTTGGAAGAGGTAAGCTAGTTATTATTTCATTTACAAAGAAACACATTTTCTCTCTCTAGAATATTCTCTCTAGTGTTTCTCTCTCTAGAAACTAGCCAAATCCAAGAATCGACCTCGTGTTATGATATAAGATATACCACATTAACCGCTTATAGAAACGACAATGCAAGAATTAATGAATAAAGACATGGATTGAATCATCACAATTCTTACAGAGAATGAAATGAACGATTGAATACAATAAGTATGCTAGTGGCTTCGTCTTGGACCTTCAGATGAAATGCTTCAAACTTTAAGGGTTTGGTTCACCCCTTAGAATTGTGTGTGGAGTGGTGGTGGTGAGTGATGCTGAATGAGCCGGAGGATGGCTCTATTTATAGGCTTAGAAATGTTTATGGCGTAACCCTTGTGGGATGTTACGCCGTAATCTTGCTACGTAATCAACCAATCTTCTAGGCATAAAAGGATGTTACGGCGTAACCCTGTCGCATATGTTACGCCCTAACGCTGAGTCAGATACATCATCTCTTGTAGATTTGAATGTTGCGGCGTAATCTTGGAGACTCTTTACGCCGTAAAGGGTGTGATGACTCATTTCTTCGTTATAAGATGTTACAGCATAATCCCTCGAGGGTGTTACGCCGTAAAGTGCCTTGGACTCTTCACTTTAGTGCATTTCTTGTCCAAATCCCTTGTCTTTTGCTAAAATGCTCACTTGGTCCCTGAAAGTTGAATATTAACAATTAAGTAACGTTTTCATACATTAATAGCATACTTGTAAGCATTTTTATAGGGAATTTGATATTAAAATGTATCAACTATTTGATGTTATCATATTCAAACTGTTTTTAGTTTAACTGCTTCTCGACATTGGTCGATTCATCAACTCAATGTCAAGAATGCTTTTTTACATGGTGATCTTTCTGAGACAGTTTATATGCATCAGCCTCCTGGATTTCAAGATTATGTTCATCCTGATTATGTGTGTTTATTACAGCGGTCTCTCTATGGGCTTAAACAGGCCCCCAAAGCTTGGTTTCAGCGGTTTGCATCTTATATTACCCGGGATGGTTTTTCTCATAGTCGCTGTGACTCTTCTTTATTTATCTACAAACAAGGGACCGATACTTCTTACTTGTTATTGTATGTTGATGATATTGTTCTCACAACTTCTTCTAAGATTTTGTTGCAGCAGATTATTAGATCGTTACATCAGGAGTTTGCTATGACAGATCTGGGTCCGCTCAATTATTTCCTAGGTATATCTGTTACACGTGATTCTTCAGGGTTGTTTTTATCTTTGAAGAAATATGCTGTTGAGATTCTTGACAAGGCGCATATGGTTAATTGTAATCCCAGTCGGACTCCTATTGATACTGAGTCTAAACTGGGAAGTGATGGTGATCCGGTTTCTGACCCGACTCTATATCGGAGTCTTACAGGTTCTCTACACTGCCTCACCTTTACTCGACCAAATATTTCTTATGCAGTTCAACATGTGTGACTTTATATGCATGATCCTCGGGAGCCTTATTTTTTGACTCTTAAACGGATTCTGCGGTATGTTCGCGGTACTCTGGATTATGGGTTGCAGTTATTTTCTTCCTCTACTACAAATTTGGTTGCATATTCAGATGCGGATTGGGCTGGTTGCCCTACTACTCATCGCTCGACTTTCGGTTACTGTGTTTTTCTTGGCAACAACTTACTCTCTTGGTCCTCTAAGCGTCAGCCGACGCTTTCTCGTTCTAGTGCAGAGGCAGAGTATCGTGGTGTTGCCAATGTTGTTGTTGAGACTTGTTGGTTGCGCAATTTACTGCATAAGTTGCACACTCCTTTATCTTCCGCTACGCTTGTCTACTGTGATAATGTTAGTGCTGTTATTTATCGTGCAATCCGGTTCAACATCAGTTTAAGAAGCATATTGAAATTGACATACATTTTGTTCGTGATTTGGTTGCTGCTGGTCAGGTTCGAGTGCTTCACGTGATCAGTTTGCGGATATTTTCACCAAAGGCTTACCTTCAGCTTTATTTAAGGAGTTTCGCTCCAGTTTGAGCGTCTGTTGTCCTCACGCTCCAACTGCGGGGGAGTGTTAGTCCATATTAGTTGTGTATTTGTATTTGTTTTTGTAATTGGCTCAAGCCCACATCTAGAATCCTCCAAACACTTGTATATATTCTCTCGTATGTTTAATAATATTCGACATAGATTTCCTAAAGCCTACTGTTTTAACCTTGAAAGGTTTTTATGCCATAGCAATTGTTTAGATATTAAAGGCGTATATAGATTATTTTCGGAAATAAGTGTTTTGAGAGAAATTATGCATGTAAAAAATGTTACATCAATTGATATACTTAATTATATTATAAATCTAAATTATTTCTCTAATTCGTATATTGGTTTGGTAACTACAATTGTGGTTTGGTCCTTATTTCTCTAATTTATTGATCTTTTCACCAAACTACAAGGACCAAAATTGTAGTTATCTAAGTGAAAAAATCAATGAATCAAATTAAGAGATCGAATTAACGCAACATATATGTTATATGATTGTGTAAGTAAGAAGATATGTAAGCACTAGTAAAATTAACATTGCTTAATAAAGAAACATTTCGGTTGGTGTTGTTTTTTAAAAGTAGGCATCACTAAATGCAAAGATTAACTACTTAACCATCAAGTTTGGTTAATAAGTACTCTAAATTGAAACTACTTAAAAGTTCACAAATGTGGAGTTCGATAATGGTTTATTTGGACTCTAACAATACTATAAGATTGATCACAAGTGTTGATTATTTATCGTTTTTATTTATTATTTGTCTTTTTAAGTTAAGCAGTTCCATTTATAATATTTTAGTCGAACGGGCTTAAACCAATAAGGCCTTAGGCCGGCCCATGATTTGTATTTTGTATCTATACGAGAAAGAATAGCGTTTGCTAGGGGTGAGCATAAAAACCGAAATAACCGAATAAATCGAAAACCGAAACCGAATCGAACTAATAACCGAACCGAACTTGCCAAAACCGAACCGAACCGAACTTCCGATTTGGATTTCGGGTTAGATATGGGTTTGGCTGTCTGAACCGAAAACAAAATTTATATAAATATATATATTTTTTATATATCTTTATATATAAACAGACCATTAAAATTTTATCCTAATATAAAAAAAATATTTTTTATGCTTGAACTATTTTTTTTTTTGCTAAATATCTATGTACAGTAATTGCTTATTTTTTTTAAAATAAATTGTGTAATTCGGGTTATTCGGGTCAACCCGAAAACCGAACGGAATTCAAATTCGGTTCGGTTTTCGGGTTGACCCAAAGAAAAAATTTAACCGAACCGATCAACACCCCTAGCGTCTGCGCATTGCGGCGGGGTTATTTTTATTTGCTTGTCGAAGATAATTGATAGTTGAATCATCGAGCATTGGTAAATGAGGATGTCTCAATTCGTGCTGAAATGCCTCACAAACGTTAAGACGCTAACTTAACAATAAAATTTTAAATATAATTTTTTTCATTAATTTTACTTTTAAATAAACTTTAGTGTATTTTTCAAAACTATTAGGTAGGTTAAGGTTGTTTTTCAAAGTTTTTTTTGCGGTTGTTATAGAAATGTACGCAGTAAAAGCTGTATACGTCAAATGTACAAAAGGTATAATAAAATACATCTTACCAATAGTGTTGACATGAGTAGCTTGTTAATTCATCATCTTAAGTCTTAACACGGTAAATGGATATATTTACGAGTTGGAACTATACTCGTGCGTTGTCGCGGGGACTAATTTATTGTTGTTATGTATCGGTAAATTAGTTTTTTTTTTTTTTTTTTCAAACTCAAACTTTTAACGAAAACTTTTACACACTTGCTATCTACAGTATTTATTATCTGGCAAATGCTCCGTCAAAACTTAACATACAATATTTGCTTTAATGAATCACTTAAGTACAAAAGCTTTGGATTTTTTTCTCAAACTTATTATTACTACGTGATCTACGCATACTTGCATGCCTTAAATCTTTATATTTAACCCATTCTTAGTTATGCATCACTATATCACGTGAACATTGTTAGACTAATTGATCACCATGTTCGATCTATCAACTGTTGAGACTATGCTCTGTGTAACATGCATGGATATTCTCTGCTCGAATTAACCAAAAGAAGCAACATCACTTAGTATTTTCTAAAAACTAACATCACTTAGTATTAGATATATAGTATTGCTCCATTATATCTAACATGCTCATCACATTCAACGTACTGCTATATAAAAAACTAATATCACATTAGACATAAAATAAAGCACTTTTGGCATGATAAAAGAAGATCCGGCCGGTAGCCAATTTTGTGTTTTACATATGCACATAAGAGCCTCATAAGAGCTCGTCAATAAGAATTGATGGGCAAAAAATGCCCAATAACTTTAAGAAAAATGACTAAAAGCGCTCATGATTTACAATATTGGCAAGATTTGCCACCTCTAATTTAAACATTCACCAGATCGATTTTTATACGAACTTAAATTATTCGTATTATTATGCTACATTGTATGAAGTTGCTTATATGTAGCAATTATAAGTTAACGAAGGGGTTGCGATTCGACATTTGAATTATGTAAAGAAAAAGTTCGAGGTTGTAGCAATTAAATTTTAGGACTATTAGAGCTTTAAGTACTCTACGCCAGGCAAAAGTTCAATAAAGATCTATTTTTTATCATAGATTCCAAGACTTCATCTTAACCATCCATTTTTTCATCAAATTAAATAAAACTCACTTTCCACTTTTTCTTTTAAAATTAAATATCTCACAAACCGTTAATCGTTACGTAAAATGAAACATACCATTGCAACGAGAATTAAATCATCTTTCTAACGAGGGGCACTTTGATATACTTTCGACAAACTCTTTTTTAATTTTATTTTTTAATCACATCTAGAAAGATCACATGTAATTCTGGAAAATCACATGTGATTTGTATTTTACAAAATCACATGTGATTTTGTGAAATCACCAAATCACGACGTGACTAAAAAAAATCGAAATTTTTTTTTCGTCGAAAGTATATCAAAATGCCTCTCGTTAGAAAGATGATTTAATTCTCGTCGCGGTGGTGTATTTTTTGTCGTTTAAGGATTTACCGTTTGCAAGATATTTTAATTTTAAAAAAGAGGTGGAAAGTGAGTTTTTTTAAGGGAGGTGATTTGTGCACCATGTTTTTTTGCCATACACCATTAAATACACCGGTAATTCACACAGTACAACACCGGTGATGCATGATTAGTGGTGTATGGCAAAAAAAACATGATGCACAAATCACCTCCCTTTTTTTAATTTAGTAAAAAATAAGTGGCTATGATTGGTTCATTGGATCTTCGTTGATCTCAACTCCACTGTCTTTTCTCTCAAAACGCCATGACGCCAGCTCCATACTATGATCCCTTGTTTCTGTAAGGAAAAAGTGAAGTGTACCCAACAAGCTATTGATTTTAGGGTTTTTCTTACATGTGTCCTCAAGCATGTTAAGTCATATTTATTTCACACAAAATTTTCTTATATATCAGAATATGCATTTAATTTTCATTAAATACAGTTATAAATTACCATAATTAAACGCAAATTTGAATTTAATAATCTTTAACTTTACTTTTATATAAACTCAAACGTGTGACTTTAGGGCACATTTTAGAAAATCTGTTGATTTTATAATAAAAACACCCCTCTTCAATACCATAATAAGTAAGGTGCCGTTTGGTTTGTATAAAGGTTTAGAATCGGAATAAGATTTGATTTGGGTATGAAAGAAATGGATTTGATATGAAAAATAATATTTAATTAAATTTAAATATTTAATGATATACTATTAAACAAGTAGGGTGTTTTTTATTATTTATTCATTAAATAATATTTAGTGTGTGAGTGTAATAGTAAATGGGGCCCATCTCATGGAATGAATTCGTGAAAGATGGGGTGCAAATGAGGAATCAGTTTTGTTCACTATGGCCCACTTGACACCCATTACAAGAGCTACCAAACATTTATTATTCGGTATCAAACTAAACCAACAGTGTAATAACCCCCAAACAAACACTTCCTTAAGTGTTAATTTAAAAAAATAATAATAATAAATAAATGCATTTTAAAAATGTTAATATAAAGTGCAGAACTTGCTCAATAAAAACTAGCTTGTAAAAGGAGGGCACATCTTGACTTATAAACCATCAACCAATCTCATACTTGGCCGATGTGAGATCGTAACAATACCCCACGCTTTAAAGAGTCAACGTCTTTGTTGGTCACGGCTATGTTGGTCACCGCTATGTTGGTCACGGTTAGTACCTCT
>BQNB010027144.1:0-57898 GCA_026074375.1 Tanacetum coccineum | reverse complement strand
TATTAACAATCTCCCTTTTTTTGTTGATGACAAAATATAAACTCATTTTGTATAAAAATAAAAGTTGCAAGTTATTAATAAGTTTTAAATCCATTTCTCCCCCTTTTTGTCGGATACAAAAAGGAGATCGTAATACAAGTGCAAGAAATATTTCTAACTAGTAGCAATATTACAACAAATATATACATAAATGGCTATGTAGAAGGAAGTAGCCAACTAAATAATTCATGCAATTCACCCATAATAGAAATTCATTCATTCATAATAATAAGGCAAATTCATACTTGAAAAGTATGAATATTACAAGACTAGAACGTAAAACATAACATAAAGAGACATCATAAACTAGAGCTAGACTAGTTGTGTCTTGATGTCTAGGAGACACTTTAACTAAAGGATAGATGGTCATTAGTGTAGAGGTGATAAAGGAGAGGTTGGTGAGGCATTGTTGGGTAGAGCATGACCTTGAGTTGGAGGACTAGTGAGGAGGGACTCAAGTCGGGTGGATGTCATCTCTTAACTTATGAAAGAGAGTTTGGGTGTACATGCAACAATGACAAAAATCAGAATGAAATGTGACTTGGTCATTTGTGGCGGGGTGAATTATGGTTGTTGATGGTGAAGGTGGTGACATAGGATTCTGTGTAGAAGCATTTGCTACATGTTGAAGTTCAGTTTCAATGATGTTGGATAGGTGATGAAGTTTATTAAGTTCATTAACGATTTGTTCCCTAGTTTGATTTGGTGGTTGAGAGGTTAGAGATGGAGGATTGGTAATATTTTGATAATGTGGTGGTGAAATGTTGGGTGAAAGAGGAGGTGAAGGTGGTAGAAGACTGTTGTGTCTCCAAGTGTCTATTATAGACATTCTGTGTTGTATTGAGTAGTCGTAAGATAGTTTTCGAGAAGAAGACATGATAGATGAAGAAGAGTAGGAGAAGAAGTGATAAGATGATGAAGAGTGAAGACGATCGAGGGTTTACATAATGGGATTTGTTAGATATTAGAAAAAGTCTCGGTCACCCCGTGTATCTCGTAGTTTAACGTTTAATGTATAATGTTTGGTAATGGGTCGGGTTATAAAGCCCAACATGTAAGCCCATACCATGGCCTAAGGGCTGATTTTGTACACACCTATATAAGTGTCTTCCATCACATGGAAGAGATGATTAGTCATTTCATTATATAAGTTACATTTTCTCTCACTAGAAAGCTTTCTCTCCCACTTTCTCTCTCTAGATTTGGCTAACCCATCAATCTTCCACTGTGTTATGATTTCCAATATCTTACAATTTGTATCAGAGCTCATGGGATGATTAGATCGTTTGTGTGTGCGTTTTATGGCTTGATTTAGATCAAAAGCATACTTTTAGTCTCTTTGGCTTGTTCTTCATTTCTCTTAGATTTTAATCTTTGTTGTGTTAAAGTTTAGGTGTTTTTATTGTAGTTATTGTCTTCTAGTACTCATTTGTGCAAAAGTAATCAAGCAAAAACGTTCAAAAGGGTGATTTTTAGGTGAAAAAAATCATATATCTACGTAGCGATTTGGTATTCTGTGAGGTGTTTATCATAGCGGTTTGAGCTACTGTACTAGCGAGTTATCGATATCGTACACTGTTATAGCGGTTTATCCTATTAACACAGTAGTTTGTCTTATTTGGCAACGGTTTGTCAGTCTTGAAAGGGACATCGGTTTGGCATTTAGCGTAGTGGTTTACTTGGTAGCGGTTTACAGGTTTTGAAGACTAATTCTCATATCTATTTGGGAAACAAACCTCTGCCCATTTCATTTCAAGGTAGCGGTTTGGCTGTTTGTCTTCGTAGTAGTTTACCATTCGTAGCAGTTTAGCACTGGTGGTTTATTACAGGTTGTTTGAAGTTTTTTCTCAAGGTTTTTTGAGAATCAAACCTCTGGCCATTTTTCTGTGTGGTAGCAGTTTGGTCTAAATTCTTCATAGCGGTTTGATAATAGCGGTTTGATAGTAGCGGTTTGCTTACTATTCCAGCGGTTTGACATTTGGACTATTTTTCAAATTTGAAAAACTTAACAAACTAAAACAACAAAGCACTTAAACAAACACCACCACTTTTAACATACAATCACTAATCATTGTTCGATCAAATTAAATCACTTCATAATCCATTAAGATGGCTAATCTCTCCCCGACCACCTATGCTTGATAGGACTGACTTTGCATCATGGCAACAACATATTTAACTATATTGTCAGGGAAAAGAGAATGGGGTGAATGTTGGGTTTATTGATTTGATGATTACAAAATTACATGTGCTTAAATGAAGAAGAATGACACAACAAGGGCTTAATATGTTCACTTTGGTATTCTACATATGGAAAAGTCAAATGCTGGAAAGTAACATCCCAGATGAATTAAATGTCTTTTATGAGCATTTAATTAGATGGTTATGAGCATTTAATTAGATGGTCAAAGCATTTAATTAGCTTTCTTTGTAAGCCATGATCTCTCCCTATATAAAGAGATCATAGGCGTGTAGTTTTATGCATCCATAGAAAACACAGACTTCTTCAATGAGAGTCTGATTACAAAGTGTGTGTGCTTTGTATATTAGTTAGTTAGTTAGTTAGTACACCATAGTAGTTGGTGTAGCCCCATGTTATAGGTTGATAGTTTATTAGTTTATGAATAAAAACCTTGTTCATAACATTGTTGTTCTTATTTGTTATTCCGCTGCGTGATCAATGTTATGATATCCTAGATGGGCAAAACGATCTATGAAGCCTACAATTAAGGTTTCTACAATTGGTATCAGAGCCACTAAAGGGACTTTGCACAAGATTGAACATAGATCAAAACCTTTTATTCCACCAAATCAAATAATCATGTCTCAACCGGCAAACGATAATTTTTCTCTTCATGATGATGAGGAACTTTCTCTTCATGATGATGCATCTTTGGATGGATCTGTTCCAGCATCCAACAAAGGAGATGCTCCTGCTAAACCACCACAAATAATCACCACAAATACACTTTCAAACATTAAACTGCCCGTTCTCCAAAAAGATGATTATGATACGTGGGCGATGGAGATGGAACATTATCTTGAGTATATAGATAATGAGGTCTGGAAAGTGATTCAGAATGGGAACTCAAAGAAGCGAGTCACCAAAGGTAAGGATGGTGTATACAGGGTTCTTCCTCCAGCCACACAGGAAGAACAGTTTGCTGATGAGAAAGAAAGGAAAGCTAGAACACTACTGCTAATGGCTGTTCCAAAAGATCATCTCAGACGTTTTCATGGCATGGATGATGCCAAAGAGATCTGGGCAGCCATCAAGACACGGTTTGGTGGTAATGCGAACTCGAAGAAAATGCAAAAAGCTGTTTTGAAACAACAGTTTGAGGCATTTACTATCTCGTCTAAGGAAAGCTTAGAGAAAGGGTATGATAGGTTCCAAAAACTCCTATCACAGTTGGATGCCCTTGGTGCTGGTGTGTCAGATGAAGACGCAAATCACAAGTTTTTGAGGTCCCTTCCTCCTGCGTGGGACAGTCTAGCCATGACAATGAGAACGAAGAAGAATATTGACACACTGTCAATAGATGATTTATACAATAATCTGAGTGTCTTTGAACAAGACATCCAAAAGACATCATCTTCTTCCCTTACATCTGATAATGTGGCTTTTCTATCACAAGCCAAAGCCTCTTCCAGCAAGCATAAGCCAAGCCACAGCTCAGGAAGTTATAGTTCTTATACCACTTCCTCTTCCAAAGCAACACCAACTGCTACTCCTGGTCTTGCTGATGAAGTTATCCATTCTTTTCTAGCCACAAATGCTGATGATGTGGATTTGATACATGAAGACCTAGATCAAATTGATGATCTGGATTTGGAAGAAATGGATATAAATTGGCAGATTGCTATGACTGCCATAAAGATTAAGAAGTTCTACAAGAAGACAGGCAGAAGGCCAAGAGTGGATGGAAAAATGCATGTGGCATTTGATAAGAGAAAAGTTGAATGTTTCAATTGCCACAATACTGGGCATTTTGCCAGGGAGTGCAAGTTTAAAGGTTCAAAAGAAGGTAGCAGGCAGGAAGCAAGCAGAGGTCAAGATTTCAAGCCAGTGAGAACTGAAAAGGAAGCTTTGATGACTATTGATGAAGGTCAGATCAATTGGGTAGAGCAGACTACAGATGAGGAACTCAATCATGCTCTAATGGCTTTCACTGTGAATAATGAGGTATCCATGTGTTCTAAAAAAATTGTGTTAATTCATAATAATGCTCATAAATCTAAGTATGAATGAAACTAGCAATCTGAATTTGGTGACCAAGAAGCTGCCTTAACTGCCCATAAGATAGGTCTTAAGAAAGTAGAAGCTCAGCTTAGAGCCTCCCACAAACAGCAAATTTCCTTAAATGAAAAATTACATTTTCAAGCTAATCAAATTTTTGAAAAAGATGAAAAAGTTAAAAATATAGAAGAATAGGATGAAAGCTGTCAAAAGATAAAGATGTCTTTTTAACAAAAAATTGTTGATTCTTGGTTTGCATCCTCTAAAAATCTTTGGAAGCTTATTGATTGTGGGATGAGCTCAACTGTTAAGCTAGGGTTAGGATATAGCATAAAATCTAATGCTGAGGTCCTAAGTTATGAGGAAGAGATGGATAGAGGTATTTTTGCCAGTATTAGGGAAACTGATCCAGGATATCATGACATCCCACTGTACAGCAGATTTAAACAAGTAGAGTATAAAGGTGTCCCCCATCCTCTTAGTGGTGACTATACCCCTAGGGAACAGGAGGACATAGATGATTCTCTGTATGAGTATGGCAAATATGGACCTCATCCTCAATCTCCTAGTCCTACAGTGTCTAATGTAAGCTCCATAAGTTTCTCCATCTGTCCATCTAATGACAGTGATGGGGAGCTTGGAACTGTGTCTGGTGCCAGTTCGACTCACTACTCAACCTGTCAATCCAATGACAGTGATGGGGAGCCAGGAACTGTAACTGACCATTCAGTTAATGATGACCCTGTTTCCACCCAAAAGACTCAACCAAAGTGCTACACCCCCACAGACAGTTGCCCTAAATTTTGTGCATCAGATGTAAAACCTCCTAGGCAACCAATTAGGACACCAGTGACTTCCTCACCTATTCCTTTAAATAATAGACAGAATTGGAATCAAAGAATGCAAAGGGACTTAGGTGCAGGATTTTCTTTTGAAAGGAAACCATGTTTATGTGTGGAAATTCTTAGTCCACTTGATTAAGAATTGTGACTATTATTAGGCAAAAAGATGGCTAAGAAACTGCTCTTAAAAGCAAAAAGGGTGGATCAATACTAAAAGATAATGCAAGCTACACCAGCCTGGAAAAACACTAACAGAAAAATAAAGCAAAAATTGCACGTCCAAGACACTGTAAATGTTAGAACCCAACCTTAGTAACTAAAGCAAAGCAATAACTTTTAAAAACTGGTAGGGTAAATGTTAATACTGGTCATGGAAATGTTAGTTCTGGTAGTTTGCATGTTAATTGCAGGTACTCAAGTTAAGTCTGGTATTATCTAGATTAATACTGGCAAGCAACATGTTTAATTTCCTGGTAGTGAGCAAGTTTTAATGCTGGGTACACATAGTTAAGTTCTGGTAGTTCAAGATTTAATACTGGCAACAACATATATAATTCTGGTAGTGTGTATGTTAATGCTGGTACTCAAGTTAAGTCTGGTGCTTCTAGGGTTAATACTGGCAAGAGATATATTAATTCTGGTTGTGTGTATATTAATACTGCTAGAGTGAACAGACCTGTGTCCAACAAACCAAGCCCTAAACCTTCTCAGGTGAAGTTTAACAGTCAAAATAAATATTTTTCAGCACAAAGTTCACCTGTAAATAGACCCTTTTCAAGAAATACAGCATACAAGTCAAATACATATGCTGTTAAGGGGCAAATGGTACTGCTAGTTAAGACCTCAGCAGTTTGTTATGTTTGGAGAAAAACAACACCACTCTCCAATACCATAGTGGACCAATCCCTGATTCATATGTTCATGTTTATCAAGGTCCACAAGGCAGACCCAAGCCTATGAAGGCCGTGGTCCCAAGAGAACCTAATCTCTTATTGTTTGGTGCAGGATCATCCACTAAACATATGGAGCTATAGAGTATTTTTTGATAGTGGATGTTTCTGGGCACATACTGTAACGAGGGCCCATCTTGAAGATTATTCAAGAACATCTCTAAAGTGGATCTGTTACTTGGAGGAAGTTAAAGGGAGTATCATGGTAAAAGGTACATTAGATTAGGAAAATTTAGTTTTTGAAGAGTTGGCTTTTGTGAAAGAACTTGTGACATTTTAACTTATTCTCCTATCTCAGATATTTGATAAAAAGCTAAATGTACTATTTACTAAAAAAGAAATGTTTTGTGGTGTCCCCTGACTTCAAGATTTCCTTATGAAAATCATGGTACTTCCTTAAAGTTCCTAGGCAACACAACATGTATACTTTTGATTTTGATATGAAAAAATGTTGATTTCTTCACAAGGATACACTTGTTTATTAGCAAAAGCTCATCTAATGAAGCTAAATATGGCACAGGAGTTAGGTCACCTAATTTTTAACAACTTAAATAAAACTTGTAAAGGATAATCTAGTAAGAGATTACCTCCAAGAGTTTTCAAAAATACCACAACAGTGTTGCATGTCAGAATGGAAGAGCAACACAAAGGCCTCCTGTAAGGCCAAGATTGATAGATATGTGACCCACCCATTACATACCTTGCATATGGATTTATTTGGACCAACTTCTGTGAGAAGTATCAACCATGCAAGTTACTGTCTAGTGATTACTGATGACTGTTCAAGGTTTTGTTGGGTTTTCTTTCTACCAAAAATGGATGATACAAGTGGCATCCTAAGAACTTTTTAAAGACAGATAAGAAAACCAACTTAATCAAAAGAAAAAATCATTAGATCAGAATAATGGACTGAATTTAAAAACAGGGTTTATGCCTTGAGTTTCTGTGGGGAAAAGGTTATAAAACAAGGAGTTTAGTAATGCAATAACACCTCAGCAAAATGGAGTTGCCTGAGAGAATGAATAGGACCCCCTAATAGAGGCCTGCTTAGTACTATGCTAGCGACTCACATTACCTACCACTTTTTGGGCAGAAGCATCAATACTGCTTGCTATAAACGTCAACAGGTAAGAGTGACCAAGCCTCAACACAAAACTCCTTATGAGCTTTTTGTTTGGCCACAAACCAATCCTAAGCTATAAAACCTAAGACCATTGTGGGTGCCATGAGACCATTTCTTAATACTCTTATGGTCCCACTAGTAAAGATTGAATTGAAAGTCCTGATGAGGGTTTTCTGTTGGTTACTACTGTAAATAGTAAAGCATTTAGGGTAATAACTTAGTAACCAAGAGAGTTGAAGTAAACCTTCATGTCAACTTTCTTGAGGAATAAACAATGTACAAGGGAAATAGGCCATAGTGATGTTAGACCTAGACTATCAAATACAGACTCTATGAACTATAATACCTGTCTCATTGCAAAATCAAGCTATAACCCTGCAGGTTCAAAAGGAAGTCATTGATATTGATGTGGCAAACTGAGGGAGGAAGCAGACCTAATGGTGGTTTCTTCTCATCTCTTTCTGAAAAACATTGTCTAAAAATAAGACTCACTCCCTGAGGGCAAGCCATCTTCTACACCAGTATCAAGTCTGCTGATGATATATATACTTTGTAGAAAAGATTAGATGCTCCCTTGCTTTGAAGCACTTAGGACCAGTACCACAACAGTACCTACCAGTACTAATCCTGTTAATACTGGTAGTTTCTAACCTTAATACTGCTTTTGAGGAGGTTAATACTGGCAATATAGAAGCTGTCTCTCCTCGTGCTC
This sequence comes from Tanacetum coccineum, assembly GCA_026074375.1. Taxonomy (NCBI): domain Eukaryota; kingdom Viridiplantae; phylum Streptophyta; class Magnoliopsida; order Asterales; family Asteraceae; genus Tanacetum; species Tanacetum coccineum. The sequence goes on along the minus strand of BQNB010027144.1, from coordinate 49,992 downwards.
ATAATGTAGAAGAGGTCTTCTCTGATGATGACGATGATGAGATGCCTGAAATAAGGATTTATGTATAAATCAAGTGAAGGTATTTTTGAACACGCTTCAATGATGATGATTGGGTTTCTCACTGATTTCACAATCTCCTGATAGGTAGATTGTCATAAACCAACCCCACTCTAAGGATACACAATGCTCATCCTCAAAGTCAAACCGCTTGGAGATTCCCAATATAACACCTGTTCAACTAGAAGCTCTCTCCAAGAAAATCACTGAGGGCTCATGCTCTAGTGAGAAACATACAGAGCCACCAAAGAAGCGAAATCATAAAGATCAACAACACTGTCCTTTTTGCTTGCTTTCTATCTCAGTTTGAACCAAGAAAAGTGACAGAAAGCCTTGAAGCATGGAAGTTGGTTGAAGCTATGCAAGAAGAACTGTTGCAGTTTCCACGCTTCAACCAAGTAATGGGTTTTGTGATTTACCCACTGGCTAGGTTGAAAGTACTAAATGGGTTTACAGAAATAAGAAGGATGAGAGAGGAGTAGTTGTCAGAAACAAAGCACGGCTAGTGGCTCAAGGTCATAGACAAGAAGAAGGGATTGACTATGATGAGGTTTTTGCACCTGTAGCAAGAATTGAAGCTATCAGGTTGTTTTTGGCCTTTGCCTCATTTATGGGGTTCATAGTCTATCAAATGGATGTCAAGAGTGCTTTTCTGTATGGCACTATTGATGAAGAAGTCTATGTCTCACAACCTCCTGGTTTTGATCCTGAACATCCTACAAAGTGTACAAGTGTTAAAGCTTTGTAAGGATTGCACCAAGGCCCTATAGCTTGTAATGCTAACAATGTCAACATTCCTAGAGAAGCATGGATACAAGAGGGGCACCATTGACAAGACTTTATTCATTAGAAGAAACAAAAAGGATATCATGTTGGTTCAAGTGTATGTTGATGATATCATTTTTGGGTCTACCAACAAGTCTTGGTGTGCTGAGTTTGAAGCCTTGATGCAAAGCCGATTTCAAATGAGTCTCATTGGGTGAACTTACATTCTTTTAGGTCTACAAGTCAAGCAGAACAAAGAAGGCATCTCATTAATCTCAGACCAGTATGTACTGAAATGCCTCAAGAAGTTTGATCTTGTGAATGTCAAAGCTGCTATCACTCCTATGGAGACCAAGTTGCCTTTGACAAAGGATGAGGAAGCTTTTGATGTAGATGTACACTTGTATAGATCTATGATCGGTTCTCTCATGTACTTAACTGCTTCTAGACCTGATATTTATGTAAGTCAGTATGTGTTGTTCACGTTTTTCAGGTAAATCAAGACTTCCTCACTCAATGCTGTCAAAGGATCTTCAAGTACCCAAAGGGTCAAACCCAACTTGGGATTTATGGTATCCTATGAACTCTCCCTTAATTTTGGAAGCATTCTCTGATAGTGACTATGGTGGTTCCAACCTTGACAGGAAATCCACAACAGGTGGTTGTCAATTTCTTGGTCAAAGACTTATCTCATGGCAATGCAAGAAACAGACTATTGTAGCCACGTCAACAACTGAAGCTGAATATGTAGCTGCTGCACATTGCTGTGGTCAAGTGTTGTGGGTTCAAAATCAACTGTTGGACTATGGTTTCAACTTTATGAATACCAAAATCCACATTGATAATGAAAGCACAATATGCATTGTGAAGAACCCTGTCTATCATTCCAAGACCAAACATATTGAGATCCGTCATCACTTCATCAGAGATTGTTATGAGAAGAAGCTCATAAGTGTGGAGAAAATTCACACAGACTTAAATGTAGCTGACTTGTTGACCAAACCATTTGATGGACCCCGGTTCAATTACTTGGTAGTTAGCATTGGTATGATCAACCCATAAGCTACATTTAAGGGGAGGAAAAAGTGTAAATTGTACAATGTAATTATTTAGTTCTGTCTAAGTTAGACTTAATTCTGGTAGCTCTAAGTTTAAAATTAATCCTGGTAGTACAATTAAGTGTTAGTTCTGGTAATGTAGTAACTTAATTCTGTAGCTTCGTATTAAGTCTGGTTAGGTAAAAGTTAAAACTGGTAACCACTTAATGACTAGGTTGTTAGGATTAAGACGTGTAGTTATCTTAGGTTAATTCTAGCTTAGTATAGGTTAGATTAGAATGTCTTTCTTCTTTAGACAACCATGCAGAGAAACGACTGATTTTGAAAGAAGTGATGCAAAGATCAACTGGGCATGGAAAAGAAAATGCCAGGGTGTCACTTGCTAAATGAAGCAAGTTGGGTTGTACGTAAATGATGTTGTGGTCAACTTGCTGTAAAATTTTATTAAAACTAGGAGTTGAAAATAATGTAATACCTTGAAAAATGAGTCTCTATTAAATACTGGTTGACTAATTTTAAGTCGGTAGTGCGATTTTTTAAGTCTGGCAAGCTTTCCAACTTAATACTGATTGAAATAAAATCGTTGTATTTTATTCAAACATAACCGTTGAAGATATTTTAGCCGCCTAAAACGCTGATAGAGTACTTATATAGGGATAAAGTAATTTCTCTTCAACTTAAACATATATACCCTATTTATCTTTTTCGTAAAAAGCTATCTCTAAAATTACTCTCTCTAACAGACCTAATCTGTCAAACGTCACATCACCAGTTATAATTTTTCTTTAAAGATTCAAATATTTTCATCAAGTCGTTTCAATGGCGCAACTCAAGTATTGCGATAACCACAACCAAGTGGGTTTCTTACTCAAACCCACTGAGAGTGCTGGTTACACAGAGAATAGTGATTTCCTCAGAAGGTCCAAAATGAGTATGCTTCCACTCACAATCCACCTATCTACGATTCTCTTGTCAAGCAGTTTTGGCAGACTGCAACTGCTAGAACACTTGCAGATGGGACTCAACAACTTGATGCAACAATAGATACCATTGAATATACAATCACTGAAGAGTCTGTTAGGAGGCAACTCCAATTAGCAGATGCTTCAGGGATTCATATGTTGCAAAATGAAGAGATTTTTGCAGGATTGCAAAATATTGGGTATGTAAATGACAGAACTTTTACTTTTTGAAAAGTCACTTTACAAACCCCAATGGAGATTCTTAATCCATCATAATTCTGTCATGTCTACATCTCCAAAAGTGGAGATGGGATCATTAGGTAGCAACCTTTGCCACCTGCCTTGATCTGTCTTTCCCTGGAAGAGACTTTAACTTTTCAAAACTTACTTTGATGGGAATGATCTCCACATTAAAAAGACAAGATATAAGTTTTTAATGTACCCTCTTTTCTTCAGATGATTTGTGAATGTACAAACTGAAAACAAAAACATTTTTGGTCCCTGTATCATTAAACTAAAAAGATTTTTGGAAATATGAAAAGAAGTTTCCAGGATACATAGAACCAATTGTTTGCCATGCATGGCTAACATTGATGCAGGTCCAACCTCACCAAGTGCTGCTCCAACACCAACTACCTGTACCAAAGGAGCATCTCTGACCAACCCAAACTCACCATAGTACCAAACTCCCTCATCATCACATGAACAAATATACACAACCACAATCACCTCCGTCCACCTATACAGCAACTCTCCAACCAACCACACCCCCTTCACTAACTCAACCTGTACAATCTATTTCAACACCTCCAATTCAATCTACTGTAGGAACATCATCAACCTCCACCCATATTTACCATTTCTAGACACCCAACCAACCTTTTCCACCATCTCCCTCAAATTCCAATCACCTTCATAACCTTGAATAACAGAAGGTCCCACCATTTGAACCTTCTTATCATTTTGTCTCCACCGCCTTCACATGAGCCCTTGAAAATCAGCAATTAGATCTAGTGAAGAAAGTGAGCAACCAGAATTCTTAGGGATATTGTACCTAGGTTTGCATCAAGAGTAGAATCCCTGGAAAAGGAGCTAAGTGAAACTAAGCAAACTCTTGGAACAGCAATTCTGCAGTTGACAGATAAAGTCCCAAAAAGCTAAGAAAACAAGTTGAGGAAGTAGAGTAAAAGTAAATTAAGCTAAGGATGCAAGGGTCAGGATCAAGAAGTTCCCTTTTTAAACAGATCAAGGAAGATACATTTGCTACTCCGAAAAGACAAGGGTTCAGGGGAGCTCGAGAAAAACAAATAAATCCTTCCACCCGTTAGAGGCTGCACAGACTTAACAAATCTAGCTCAAGAAGGGTTTAAGGGAATCACAAGCACCTCTTGGTAGCAGATTACAAAAGGAAATCCAAAGTCTACAAAAACTGCCCCGTCTACCAAAATTCTTCATTATGAAGACCTGATTCACTCAAGTAATACTGACTCAGTTAATACTGCATGAACTTAATCCTGATAGTACACCTTCAGCTCAAGTTAATACTGGTGAAGTTAATGCTGCTCGAGGTAAATACTGGTGAGGCAAAAAAATAAAGGGTTCAAATGAGAAAAGGAAAGGAGCCAATGACTGAAGAGGACCTTCAAGCTGAAATTCAAGCATCAAAGACATCAAAAGAGCTTCAAGAGTTAGCAGATTTAGAGGAAGCTAAAAGACTGCAAGCTAAAATGAATGCTGAAACACAAAGACAAATTGTTCTGATGCACTTCTGGCTAGAAGATTGGGATAAAAAGAACAAGAAGGAAGAAGCTGCACAAGAAGCACTTGCAACTTGAATTTGATAACATTCAAGACAAGATTAAATGCAGATTCCAGATTCTTTGCAGAAAAGCCTTGCAACAAGAAGAAAGAGGGAGCATATTCATTAGAAGATAGAGCAAAGTGTTTGCATTACACAATTGCTGCCCAAAAGGAGAATTCTTGCAGAACTTAGAAGTGCTGCTATTAGAAACAAGCCACCAACAATATCTCAGCTTAGAAATCAGATGATCACTTATCTGAAACATGTTGCAAACAAGAAGCATGCTGAGTTAAAATCTAAATCATTTGAGGAGATTCAAGTCTTGTATGAGAGATACAAGAAGCAAGATCAGACTTTTGTGGCGATTGGAACTGAAGAAGATGAAAGAGCAATCAAAAAGATGAATGAGAAAGCTATTCATAAAGAGGAAGAAAAGAAGGATGAATCTGTCCCATGAGAAGTTTAAAGAGGAAGAAGGGAGAAAAAAAAAAAAACAAAGAAAAGAAAGTTAGGCACAAGAAGGAATTAAAAGCAAAAAGAAGAAATCATGCCTCATGACTCCACAAGAGAAGAGGAAATCTGAAGATATGATTAAATATGAGCCCCCTGAAGAAGATAAAGTGAATTGATGTTGAAAGTCTTGATCATCAATACCCCATATTGAATGTCAATCCATTTTTCCGTTACTACTCAACCTCAACATGATCAAACCAAACCTGATGAAGATATATATCTGATAAGGTAACATGGAGTAATGTGTCTCAGATATTCTTTCGCCCTTATGGGAGTTTTAATCGATTTTGGACAGAGAAGAATTGAAAGTATTATGAGTCTAGTCATGAAGAATATAAAGATAAGCTTCCTGAAGTTTTTGACAGGATCTTTGGGATATCTTATGATTATGTTTAATCAAGGTGATACTGCTGACTTTTGGGATACACAGCAAGATTGGAATCTTATCAGCTGGAAACGACACCATAAATTCCTCCAGGGGTACATACTACATGACAATTGCTGGACTTGTTTTCTCATATGTTTGCTGGAAATAAAATACCCTCTGACAAAGGAAGTAACTTTCACAAATAGTTGGAACTGAAAGCTAGAACCTGAAAAGAAAGTCTCTATTCATTTTAGAGCCTGATCAAGTTGTTAACAACAGTTAGAAGAATTGAAGATTACTAAATACGAAGACTTAGTCACATCTGATCATGGAGAGGAAGAAAGGGTTTGAGTGTTGGCTAACCACCAAACACAGACTAATGGTCTTTTTATTTTTTTATTGGGGGGGGGGGGGGTTTCACCAATGTCTAACAGACATTAAGAAACTAACTAGTCCAAGAGCAAACGCTGCTTGGTAAAAGACCACAAAATCAGTTCAAGGTTGACAATTCACCGAAAATTGTAATGCGTAATCTATGTCACCATAGTATAAATACTAAAGCATGACTATCCCTGAGAGCAAACGGCTACAGGTCAAGGCATATCAAATCCGTTGATGGCAGTAATGGTTCGCCAAAACATATGGAATTTAACTCACAATGATTTCGAAGTACTGAGAGGTTGAAATGGTTTTTCCTTGACCCATGGACATTACACCTTTCTGGTGGCCAAAGAACTGACTACTCCAGAGTTAATGCTAACTGTAAAGAGACATCAAATCCATTTACATTTTCACTGATTCCACCTCATCACAGGATTTAACACAAATATACAACTGGAGTGATGAGAATAGACTGAAACTTTTAAGATATTGATGTACAACATTGTCAATGTTGCTGATGCAAATAGTTAAAGATTAGTTGCTAGTCAAGATTTTGAAGACAAAAAGACTTATTATTTTTGAAGACAGAAGTTCCAAGGACAATCCTCTTAAAGCTTAAAGTGTTTTAAAGATCAAAAAGTTTTTGAAGAAACGTTGAAAGTTCATGATGAAAATCAAGCAAGGGGAGGATTGTATAGGAAAATATTGTAAACAGACTTAATAACTTGTAGTAAATTAAAGTTAAGTCTGTTAGTTTCTAGTTAGTACTGATAGAAAATAGTTAGAACAGTTTAGTAGTATGACAGGTAAGTCTGGTAGAAGCAAGTTTAAGTCTGCCAGCATACCTTAAGTTCTGGCAGGATTAAAGTTAATAATGCTGGTCAGAATGTTAATCTGTTGTAATTATAGTAATAGTTTATCTCTTAGCGTTAATATAGAAAGAGATAAGCTATCTCTTAACGCTTTTAGGGTTCCTTAAGCTATAAAGGAACGTAGTATAGTAAATTGTCAAAGATATCAATTGATAGTAGCGTTTTCACAATCGAAATAGAATAGTAATATCAAGTTTTAGTATTTTGTTCTTGTGTTCAGTCTTGGTATAGATATTGATATTCCGCGTCAATATTTGTATTCACGGTTATTGTCTCTCATAGTATCTTTGGATTTATTCAAAGGACTATAAGTCGTTTAAGGCTCATTGAGATCCTGTTAATAAGGACCTACAATAAGTTGGATCAACTTCAGATGAAGTTGGATCATCTTCTAGAGCAAGAAACGAATCTGCTTCTTCCATTAAGAGAAAATCACTGTCCCCGAAAGGAGTGAGATTTGGAGAAGCAGTAGAAACAATAGGCTCAAAAATATGGAGTGGGATGGGGCCACTTGCGATCAACGTTTGAAAATCCTAAGGACTCTTGAAATTACTCAGTCACCAGCCATATCAATGACGTCAATTTGTTTTACCGTCATATGGTTGTAATCACTGTGTATTTGTGAGAAGTTTGTCAGATTGATGTGATGGCCTCCTTGCCAACACGAAGGGTAATCTCACCTTCATAAACATCTATCAAAGCATGACTTGTTTTTAAGAAACATCGCCCGAGAATTAAGGGGACTCGGGGGTCTGGTTCAAAATCAACAACTACGAAGTCAGCTGGAAATTGGAACTTTCCCACCATTAGACGGACGTCTTTAGCAATACCGATTGGTTCAGTGATTGAACGATCTGCTAGCTCTAACGTCATGCAAGTTGGGGTTAGTTCGGGAAGAGCGAGATCTTTCCATACAAGAATAAGGCACTGAGGATTAATGCTCGCACCAAGATTCGGGCCCATGCTTGCATGTAGTAATCCCCGTAAATTCACATGGAATCAGAAATCGGCCAGGGTCTCCAAGTTTCTTTGGTAACTTGTTGAGGATGACCGCTGAACAGTTCTCATTCAAAGGAGTTCTTGCCAATTCGCTCAATTTTTCTTTGTTTCCAATTAAGGTTTTTAAAGTTGAAGCAAATTTAGGCATGAGCATCAAGGCATCGGTAAAGCTAATCTCGAAACTTAAAAATCTCTTAAAGATTTCATAGCATTTCTCGTTTTGTTCGTTATCTTTTTCCTTGCGCTTTTCAACATTACATCTTGATGGAAATGAATTGATGCTAGGGATTGAGTAACAAAACAACAGGAGCAACATTGGGCTCAGGATTTGGATTACGAGACTGAATTTGAACAACAGGAGGTTGGACGTCTTCGGTGCTTCCGTTATTAGCAGGAGGCATCGTGTCCTTTGTCACCTCAGTGTCATGATTAACTGCTTTCGGTCCTTGGATGGTAACACCACTTCGGGTAGTGATACCTTTTAAATCTTCCTTTGGGTTGGTAACAGTGTTACCAGGAAGAGTTCCAGAACCGGAAGTAGAAGCTGTATTAGCAGTAACAAATTTTGAAAGCATGTCAGTCAAATTTGCCATTTGGGATTGCAGGTTTTGACCTTGGTTTTGCATGTTTCTCAACACTGCATCATTGGCTGTGACATATCTTTCAAAATCTGTTTTTGACACACCGTGTGTCTGAGGAGCAGGTCCTTGATGAGCTACTGGTTGATTAACTACTGGTTGATGAACCGGAGGTCGATAAATCTGACCTTGGTTGAAATTGTTTCCTCTGTTTTGATTGAAGTTATTTCCTCGATTGAAATTGTTTTGATTATTTGCATGAGGATTCTGAACTGGAGGAAAACCAGGAGGTCGAATTTGATTTGAGACCATCGGAGGTCGATAACCAGAATTAGCTTGATTGAAATTGGCCGCAGCGGCCTGGGACACATACTCTTGGATGTTGTCATGGTACATGTTGCTGTTAGTGGCTGGACAGTTTTGATAAGAATGACCTCCCCCACAAGTTACACAACTTTGTTCAACCGCTTTTACGGGGGCGGAAGCTGGGGTTTGGTTCTTTCTATCGAGAATTAATGCCCGAACCATGTCTTTGAGTTCAGCAACATCAGATGAGACTGCTTGGGTGGAAGAGCTTGTACTCATTTTAGCTACAACAGCTTTGTTTCTTGACTGACGTACCTTAGACTTGCTCTCGATAATTTTTAAACATTCTCGAGGCATTTTGTCTAAGAAGTTACCACCGGCAGCTGAGTTCAATGAATCTTGATATCAAATTGAGTTTTAGCATTATAGAAATGTATCGAATTGATGTAATTCTGTTAAAACATGTTGAGGGGCATCCCCTTAAAAGATCATTGAAACGATCTCAAGCCTCATTAAAACGTCTCATCAAATTTTTGCTAAATCTACGTGATTTCATTTTGAGATTTGTCGTTTTAGAGGGGGGGGGGGGGGGAGGGAAGAATTTGTAATGAATTTTGAAACTAGATTCATCCCATGTACGAATCGATCGAGGGGGTTCTTTGTCAAGCCAAATCCGGGCTGCTCCCTCGAGGGAAAATGGGAAAAGCATAAGCTTAACCGACGTACTCGGGACGTTCGGGAACTTCATCGTAGAATTGCTTGTTTTGAACAAGATTAAGTGGACCATGTGGGTCTTCTTTATCGTGTCCAAAAAATTGCTTGTTTTGAACAAGATTAAGTGGACCATGCTTGATCTCAAAATTGTTTGCGTTGATCTCGGGATAACAAACGATTGAATCCTTCGTAAACCTCGGTGGGTGCTCTCGAGACAATTGAGCCATAGTACGATTATGTCCACTCATAACCTAATGCGGAGGATTTATAGGTTTTCAGATTGATGGTCATAAGAAGTTTGTCGGACTTGTGGTTGTCGACGTCTACGGGCTTGAGAACGAGTGCGCATGCACAAAAATAGAAATTTTAAAAAGAAAATTTACACTAATTTTTTTGGTTTTTCAATGATTTATTCACAATGTATTTTACCGGACAATGAGATAAGACAACTTCAACCAAATAATCTACTTACTTCACGGTAGCTCTCAAAAAGATAAACGCACAGGTGAGCAGAGGAGTAGGAATAGCGCAAAGCTTATTTCTCCTTTCGAGTCGTAGTTCCTCGGAACAACCCTCCTTATACCCACTTTATAGTTTGTTTAACTTTTCAAGGTGAGCCGTACGTCGTAAGAGACACAACATGCAAGTTTTTAAATCTTTTGTTCGAGTTGGGAACGAACAAGTTCACCGGAAGTTATTATGATAATACCTCAGTTGAGAATATTATATTTTGGTATTTTTACCAATTTGTGAATTTTATTGATAATTAAAGACAATGTTTTTTATCTCTTTGGTTTTTTTTATATGATAATTATACTAAAAGAAAATGAAAATATTTTTGTACTTTTTTTTATATAATATTCACAGCTTCAAACACAAATGCCAAACGCAACGATAGACGGTTTCACAGCCTCCCCGGCAACGGCGCCAAAAATTGATTGTCAATTTTTGTACTAAATATATAATATATGATAAAATATAAAATATATATAAGTCTAAAAATCAACAAGATCAATAAAACCGAGAAGTAGTATAGACTATTCCCGGGTCGTTTATCCCCAACGAGGCTGTGCTGGAAAATCGATACAGTCGGAAGATTTGAGTCTGAAGGAGAGAATTGATTTGAGAGTGAGGAAAGTCAAATTAGACAATAACAAACAAAAACATTTAAGAAAAACCTAAAAATTACGAAATTAAGCTAAGAAACGAGAGCACGGATCCCGAACAAAAGGGTTAAAACCTAAAAACTTCAAAATTAACCCTACGAGGAAATTTTCACTTCTAAACTACTCTAGGAGACAAATAACGAAGAATGAAAAAGACTAGACCGAAAACGGAGGTCGTTTGACCCAAAAACGAGTCAAGACAAAAAACCGCACCCGAGCCCGTTCTTTAAAAAGCAAAAAGTTATAAAAATGACCCTACGAAAAGTTTTATATTTTTCCTACAAACTAAATGACTAAATAAAATTTTCTAAAAAAGAAAAATATTTTTTTGATAATTTTTGTATTTTTTATGAATTTTTTAAACTTTTAACGAAATTAAATTATAAAAAATACTAAACGACTTTGAAAAATTCTGAAAATTTTACTAAAAATACTTTACACTATAATAAACCTACGAAAAATAAGAGACTTAAAGTTGGCTTATAAATAAGCCCGAAATAAGCTGTTAACAGCTTATAGGCTTTAAAGCCAAAAATGTGTATAAATACCAAAGCCCTTGGGACTATAACAAAAAAGTCCCAAGGGCGCAGCGGTATGTGTGTGTGTAAAGGGGGAATGTATCGAGGGTTGAGACCCGGGTTCGAGTCTTGCTCACCCGGGTCACCCCTTGTCTTTCCCCTTTTTTTTGGAAAAACTTTGTGAAACAAAGTTGTTAAGCTCGATGAGCTTAACAATTTTCAAAACTACAAGTTTTTGTGAAAGCTTATAAATAAGCTGAAAATGGGCTTTTAAAAACGGACAGAAGTTAAAATGAGCTTAATGGCTTAAACTAGCTAAGTCTTGGACTCTTTGTGGACATTTAAGCTAAACTAGGACAAATAAGCTTGATGAACTATCTAAACTTAAGCTAAATAAGCACTAAAAAGGTAAATTGCTAAAACTAAATAGCTTAAAAAGGGCTTATGCTTGAACAGACTATTACAAAGTTAAACGGGCAAAATGCTACTAGCGGTACAAAATAAGCCAATGAAAGAGGGCATGTAAGCATTCACAGCTTATCACACTAAACAACGTAAGCTATTAGAACACAAATAGCGTGTGGGATAAGCTCAATAAGCTAGAAAGTGGCTTAATACCTCAATAGTACTAACTAAAGAGTTAGTACTGTTGGTGTATGATTGAAGCTTAGGGACACTTTTTGGCTCAAAAATAAGCTATCTAAAAGGACTTTTAAGGGTTGAAATGAAGAGAGCTTATCTATTAAGCTTATGGGCTCTCAAAATAAGCCAAAAGCTTGGGCTTGAGTACACTAAAAAGCTAGAATGGTGGGCTTAAAGTTGACCCCTAGCACCAGGGGAAAACTTATGACTAAAAAACAAGGGCTTATTTGACAGCTTATTTAAAGCTGTCAAATAAGCTCAAATGAAAAAGATAAGTTAAAACAGCTTAAGTACACTAGGAAATGGACCTGTGCACCAATTCTTAACTTCCAAAGACCATTTAATCCTGCTGATTTTAAAGAGTGAAAAAGGGCTTTTAGCTTTTTTTTTAAAAAAAATTACACTTAAGTCTTGGCTGTTTTGACTTAACAAGTCAAATGACACAAAGAGGTGTTGACAGCTTGTTTTGAACACACAAAAGACACTCTTTTTGAACTAAAACTCAAGATCCCAAGTGCTTATCTAAATAAGCACTTGTAGCTTTTTAAAAACCCACAGTTTGAAAAATGACTTAGAAAAACTTTGAAAAACAACTTTAAAACTTAAAAACTTTTAAAAACAGACTTAGATTAGCTTAATACTTAAGCTAAATCTAACCAACTTGACAACAACCCATTCAAAACCCTTTTTGACCCGTTTTCACTTTTAACCCAAACACCCCGATTATTTAAAAATGACTTTTAAAACCTATATGAGCTAAATTTACTAAATTTTTGAATGACTAATACTACTTATGCAAATTTAAGACAATTAAAAAAGATCAAAAGCAGAACTAATGAGCACTTTTTAAAGGACTAATAAGCTAGACAGAATTTAGCTATTTTTTTTTGACAGTGTCATCAAAATGCATAGAAATGAATGGAAAAGTACTAACAAGCATACTTTAGCATAAATTAACACTAATAAGCCAGAAAAAACAGTAATAAGCTAAAAAATAAGCTAATAAGCTATTGCTACAGTAACTTTTAAGCAAAATTTAAAAGGAATTGTACCTTTAACCCTTGCTAAAAACAGGGTTTTTTGATGACTATGCGCTCTAAATTCAAAGCTACACGCCAAGTAGATGTAACTATGTGTGATCGCAGAGAACTAGAGAGCATTGACTCGAGATGAAGACTAGTTTCAGAAAGTGAGCTTAATGGTATAGAGTGCGTTATTGCTTCATTTGTGGATCTCTCAACGAAAATCTTGCTATCTTGCTTTTGAATTGTTGATCTGTTCTAAAGTAAGTCTTGTTCTTGCTGTCAATATAGTAATATAATAATCCTAGCTCCGACACCGACTCCCGCCCTCATCTCACAGGCGAGTTCACATGATCCCTATCAGCCCACCCCTAGAGATATTATCCCGACGACGATTTCATCTAGCCCCATTTGTACTGCTCCATAACACTTCGAAGATCCCCCTACCCCCACCTCTAGAACACAAATTAAGACTAAAATCCTTAACTGGGGTATACAAAAAATTCTTGCTGTCAAATCATGAAACAGTTACTAGTACAATAAAGACTTTTTTACTGAACAAAACATAACAACTTTAAAACTATAAAAGACCTCACATGAAAACTACACCCCCTTGACACATATGGGCCTCGTAACAAAGCTTAATTAGAATGCAAAATCAATCGAGCACGCTAGCCCCCCCCCCCCCCCGCCGTTGCCATATCCCAATGCTCATATTATGTCCTTGTTTCTCTCTATTACTCTTATTCATGTTGTGTTTCATTGTAGAAACAGAATTGGGGGTGTGTGTGGTTGTGTGAGTGAACAATGAATGCAATCATGGCTTCCATTGTCTTTGGTACCCAAATCGAAGTATATGAACCATTGATGACTTTGGTGGATTTATGGATTGCCAACATGGCAAAGCTCCTCTTTTGGTGGGAAAGATAGTGGAGGAGGGGGGAAAGGTTTATCCATGGTGGAATTGGGGTTATGGGATAAAAACGGGGTGGAGAAACCCGTGAGGTTGTGTTGCGGGGGGGAACTTTGGGCGGGTAAGAAGTTTAAAAAAAAGTAACAGGGACGGGTTTGGGGTAATTGGCAAGGTTGGCCCCTCATTGTTATAGTAGCTATTGCACCACACGTCCTTGTGTGATTGAGAGTTTGGGGACTTGGCAAATTCAGTCCCCAAAGGTTATATAACCCTTTGCACCACCCGTCCTTATTAGTTATAACTTAGGGGACTTGGCAGAATTGCCCCTTGTGGTTTCTGCTGCTTCGTGATTTAACTTTGCCAATTTGGCAGGTTGAGTCATTCTATTCATTTCTCTTTGTTTTCTTCTTTTAATAAGTTTAGGGTTTTGACAATTTTAACCCTCAAACTTATTTTTCTTGACTTTTAGCTTCGGGGTTGACTTGGGTTGACTTTTCCACACTTGGGCTTGGATTTTGACTTTGTCTTTTCCTGCTTTTCCATTCCGAGTCTGGTTTTGTCGTTTTGGCTTCATTTTTCGTCCTTTTCTTAGTTATCCGTTCCTGCACAATACAATTAGCAAAACAAGCGTATTTTTGGCATTTTAAGTCTGTTTTTGGTTATTTTAGCTCGTTTTTAAAGGTAAAAGGTATGTGTAATTAAACACATACCACTTGTCGTTACAGAAATGGGTCCAACGATCGCTTATAATAGCTCTCGGTGCCCCGAATCGGGAAAAAAGGGATTTCAAAAATTTGACAACTACCCTAACATCGTTGGTGGGGAGCGCCTTGCGTCACCCATTTGCAAAGATATTCGCACGGGCTACAGGATATATTTGTTTCCCCTTGATGACGGAAAAGGTTCATAAAAATCAAGGCCCATACATCGGAAAATTTCACAAACTGGATTGCATTGAGGCATCTCATCTCGTTGTGAAATTTTGCCTTGTTTTGTCATGCTTTCACAAGATTTGATCATTGAATGAGCATCTTGATATATGGTAGGCCAAAAGAACCCGGCATCAAATACTTTCCAAGCGGTAATGTTGGCACTATGATGGCCCCCGGTGGGTCCTTCATGACAAGCTTTGAGGATTTCAAAAGCTTCTTAGCCAAATACACACCTTCGGATGATTTGATCCGCACATATACGAAAAAGATAAGGATCATCCCAAAAATAATGGTTAATATCTTTGAAAAACTTTTTCTTCTGTTGAGTTGACATTCCTTTGATGAGAATGTTCCCCGCGTGGTAATTTGCTATATCGGCAAACCACGGAGTACTTTGGTTATCACGAGAAATCACCGTATTCAATGTCTCAAGAGAAAAGGTTTTGTTAATCTCCTTAGGATCAAAATCATTCTCATACGGGTTTTCTAGACGTGAAAGGTGATTGGCAGCATAGTTTTCAGCTCCCTTCGTATCAATTACTTTAAAATTGAATTCTTGGAGAAGTAAAACCCATCTAAGCAATCTTGCTTTGGCATCTTTCTTGTTGAAGAGGTATTTTAAGGCAGAATTGTCTGTATACACAACACTTTTATCTGATAAAGATATGATCGACATTTCTCAAAAGCGTTTCATACTACTGCGGCATTCTTTTCCGTTGTTGTGTTAATTTGATTCCGCTTCGGTCATAGTCTTACTGCATACTGAATTGGGGGCCCTAAAATGCTTCTCAAATCTTAGTGACCCTTGAACCGCACATATTGCTTAATCACTTGCATCGCATTGGAGTTCAAAGGTCTGTCACAATTGGGGGCAATCAGAATTGCGAGCATTTGGTGTAAATTTTCTTTTTTTAGAGTCTGAAAGGCTTGCTTGATTATTCTGAAAAGCTAATCGGGGTTGTTTTCTCAAGAAGGTGGGTCATGGGTCGAGAAATCTTTGAAAAATCTTTGATGAATCTACGGTAAAAACCAGCATGCCCGAGAAAACTTCGGATACCCTTGACAGTAGTTGGGTGAGGTAGCTTAGAAATCACATCGATCTTAGCTTTGTCGACTTCAATTCCTTTCTTCGAGATCTTATGTCCTAATACGATACCTTCTTTAACCATGAAATGGCTTTTTTCCCAATTTGGAGCTAAATTAGTGTCTTCACACTGTTTAAGCATTTTATCTAGATTGGTGAGGCACGTAGAAAAAGAATTTCCAAAAACCGAGAAATCATCCATGAAGACTTCCATTGTCTTTTCAATCATATCATGGAAGATTGCCATCATACACCTCTGAAACGTGCCTTGAGCATCTGCATTAGCTACTAAAGGCATGCGGCCGGCCGTAAGCAATACGTTCCGTTATGGGAGGTGAATGTGGTATTTTCTTGGTCTTTTGGATCAATTGGAATTGGAAATATCCCGGAGAGTAACGTCGATGGAAAACAATAGAATTCCCATTTTTCCAGCGAGTCTCTCAAGCATTTGATCCATGAACGGCAAAGGGAAATGGTCTTTTCTTGTAGCTTCGTTCAACTTACGATAATATATACATACTCTCCATCCCGTCACAAGTCTTGTCGGCACTAATTCGTTTTCATCATTGGTTACTACGGTCATTCCTCCTTTCTTCAGTACATAGTGCACTGGGCTCACCCAAGGACTATCCGAGATGGGGTAGATCAATCCAGCGTCAAGAATTTTTTCAACCTCTTTCTTAATGATATCATGGATCTTTGGATTAACCTCCTATGATTGTTGGATTGGGACAGTTGGTTCGTTAATCCTCCTCCATTAGAATCTTATGAGACAATAGTCCGGGTTTTACCCTTTATGTCGGAGTGCTTCCAAAGCAAATTGCTTGCTTTCCGGACCTTAAAGAACCTTTAATGACGAGCGGCTTTCCCATCATCACTCAAAATCTTTGGCATTTATGACATGCACTTGTTATTTATCTGCTAAAAATGCGTATTCGAGATGAGGTGGTAAGTCCTTAAGTTCAATCTCGAGAGGTTCATCGATTGAAGATTCAGTGGATTTACAAACTTTAAGCTCTTTCTTGATTTCTGGTAAGTAATTTCCTTGATCTAGTGACGGTGAAGGATCACTATTGAGAAGAGATTCGAGAAGGAGAATGTCCCCCTCTGGGTCATAATAAGCTTCATCAACTTCCGGTGAAGTTGGATCATCGGCTATAGCAAGAAAAGTATCAGCTTCTTCCAAAAGTAGAAAATCACTATCCCCGAAAGGAGTGAGAGTCGGAGAAGAATTTGAAACAATCGGATCGTATCTGGGAGAAGGATTGCCATATTCAATTTCGTCGGAAAATCCTAAAACTTCTTGTGAGTATTCTTCACACGTAACATCAATAAGATCAACTTTCTTCAACGATTCGAGATTGTTGTACGAAATAGAAGGAGTATCACCACATTTAAGGGTCAAAGATTGATCATCGTTTCTAAGAATTATCTCTCCTTCATACACATCAATTAAAGCATGAGCCGTCCTAAGAAAAGGTCTCCCGAGTATCAACGGTACTCGAGGATCGGCTATGAAATCAAGAACAACAAAATCGGCCTTGACATTAGAAATTTTCTTACCTTGACAAAAAATTCTCGGCTATACGGTTGGTTTGAAATAGTTATTCGGCTCGTGCTAATTCTAACACCATTTTTGTTTCGTTTAAGCCTGGGAGTCCAAGCTTTTTCCAAATGGAAAGAGGCATGAGATTAATGCTAGCACCTAAATCGGCTAGGGCTAAGCAATTATCAAACTCCGAAAAATCACTATGGGGGAAAAGTATTTTATCGGGGTCACTAGCTTTTGGAAGCTTGTTGAGGGACAACCGCACTTAAATTTTCATTCTAAGGGTGTCGTGGTTAAATCGATTAACTTGTCTTTGTTATTAGCCATTCTTTTTGTACATTGGAGCAACTTAGGCATATGAATGAGTAGCTAGTCCAGCGGAAACTCTTGCTCAAAGTGAAGATTACCGGTAAAAATTTCCATAAACTTGGAAGTAGGATATATCCTTTTCTCGGAGTTTCCTTTTTGCAAGTCCTGAAGGGTAAGGCAAACTAAAGTTTGGTGCTTTTCAGTAACGAGAGGCTCATTGATTGGTTCTTTGTCTTTGTTTTGATCTTGGACCAAAGGAGGTTGGATGTCTTCGGTGCTTGGAAGCACCGTATCCTTTGTCACCTCGGGTTCCTTTTCCACCACCGGTGGTGGAATCGGAGGTCCATCATATGAGGCACCACTTCGTGTGGTAATTGCCTTGGCTTCGTTCCTAGGGTTTGGAATGGTATTGCTTGGTAAAGAACTTGAACTTGAAGCTTGGTTGGTATGATAGTTTTGCATAAAACTTAGCATAATGGTTTTGAAAATCATCTTGCTTCTTTTGAGATTCATTGTATAATCTCTTTGAAATTCATTGGTTCTCTTTGAAAATTGTCTATTAATTTGCAAATTATTCTTGTTCGCACATTAGCCTTAGCACTAACTTTCAAAATCCGTTTTAGAACACCTTGAATTTGTGGAACACGGGAGGTTAATGCTTGATTAACCAAAAGGTTGATTTGTTGCGTGGTTGGTATGGTGGGTAGTTTGATAAACGGCTCCTTGATTGTTTTGACGGTTTTGGTTGAAATTCCCTCCAGGGTTTTGATTAATATGACTTGTTCTCCTGTATCGGCTTGGTTTCCTTGGTTGTTTGAACATTTGTGATTAAACAGGGTGGTCTCATTTGATTTGCAAATTAGGGAGGATTTCTTTTGGAACAAAGTTTGACCAACGCGGCGGTTTGTTGGAATTGATGAATTTTATCAGGACAAAGCAGACGAAATTCTTCTTGTTAACGGACCAATTGTTGGAAAATTATGGTTGAACAAATGTAACAAAAATTCCTCGGAATGCCTCTGACCTGTAGCTGGATTCGTAACATTCTTTTCACTAATCATCTTTTCTAAATTCGGCTCATTCGAATATCATTTTTTCTTCAAGAGAAGACGGTGAGTTGTTGAAAATTCAAAAGAAATTAAGAAGGTTGTAGAAGTAGGAAATGGGAGCATTCGTACTCAATCTTGGTTAATTGCTACGACTCTCTTGAATAATGAACCTTAGAATTTTCTATCTTTAATGGCCCCTTCAAACCATTCACGTAGGCATCTTATCTTTTTTTTTAGAAAATTTCCACCGCGGCGGATCTAAAGGCATCGTTGATCATTGGTATCTAAAGATTTGTTGAACGTGTCAAGTTGATCTGTAATTCCGAGAAAACCATGATGAGGACATTGGCGAAGAAGTCCTTTGAAAACGTTCCCATGCTTCGTGAATGTTTCATTTGGTTTTTGCAAGAAATTGTGATTTCATTTCGAAAGGTAAGATGTTTTCGTAGGTGGAAAGAATTGGGTTATGAATTTTGAGACAAGAATCATCCCACGTTTTGAATCGATCTATGGGGTTCTTTATCAAGCCAATTCCGGGCTTCACCCTCGATAAAAAGAAAAAAAGCAAAAGCTTTAATCGAACGTAAATTTGGAACATCCGGATGTCTAACGTAGAAGTAACCGTGTTGAAAAAAAATGGAGATGATTATGAGATCTTGCCTACCCGTAATTGATTTCTTTGAACAAGATTAATCAAAGTTTGTTGAAGTTCAAAATTTATGTTGGCTAATAATTAGTGGGGAAACAACAATTGCATTCTGCGTATCCCTCGATAGGAGCTTGTAGATATGAGGACATGGTACGATTGTCGGCCATTGGAAACTCGGGTTCCTCAACAATAACCGGTGTTATTTGTTGTCGACGATTTCGATGAACGAGTGCGCATGCACTAAAAATAGAGAAAACAAAAGAAAACAAAAATTACACTAATTTTTTTTATATTTTTTTTAACAATCTATTTTAAACGGATACACGGAAGACAACTTAAACCAAATAATCGAATTACTTCACGGTAACTCTTAAAAATTGCTTCTTAAGATGAGCCGTACCTCGTAAATGACACAAATGACAAATTTTTGAATCTTTGGTTCGATTTGGAAACTTTTCAAGTTCACCGGAACTTATTTATTATAATACCTCAATTGAGAATATTATATGTTGGTGTTCTTTTACCAACTTTGTGTATTTTATTTCTTTTTAAGGACAATTTTTTATATTTTTGATTTTTTTTATTTATATGATAACTATACTAAAAAGAAAAAGAAAATATTTTTTACTTTTTATATTTTTTAATTTTTTTTGGTGAAATATTTAACAAAAATGAAACTTTCGAGGACGAAAGGATCTTCAAACCAAATCAACAAACGTAAACGACGGAATCTTTAACACAAGTCCCCGGCAACGGCGCCAAAAATTGATTGATAGTTTTATACACAGTAAAATATACTATTAATATTTCCAAAAGAGCAATTAAGAACTTTCCTAAAGTCTCCCTTAAGAAAAGCTCACTCTAAAAGATATATATAATATATAATACGTATATTTAACCGGGAAGAATGATCACCCGGGTCGTTTCCCCACGACTGGGAAAAATTGAAACCACCCTTTTTGCTTGGATTGTGATTTGAAAATGAGAGTAAGATATATTTTTGAGTTTCTATAACTACTAAATAAAAGCAACAATTAAAATAAACAATTAAAAGCTATTAAACACTTAAACAATTAACGGGAAACAAATAAAACGCGACGAATAAGCAAGTATACTAAATTTAACCCCTAAAAATTCAAACTAAATTTCTAAACCTAAAATAAGACAAAAGAAAATTTTAAGAAAAAGAAGAACATTTTTTTTGATTATTTTTGAATTTATTATGAATTAAAAACTAATTTAATCTAATTAAATCCTAAAAAATAGCAAATTAAGTCCTAAAAAATTAGAAAAATGATTTTTAAACTTAGAAAAGTCTAAAATAACATAAAAACTTAGAAAACTATTTTTAACTATTTTTAAAATTAAAATCCTATTTTTAAAATTAAAAATAAAAGCTCAAAAATGAAAATTAAAATCTAAAAGGTGTAAAATGAAAATTTTACTGAATATAAACCTTAAAGTAATTTTTATAAACTAAAAATACACTTTTTTTGAATTTTTTCTGAAACTTTTTTCATTTTTATATGAAATTTTCTAAAAATTAAAAAACTTTCGAAAAACAATTAAAAATAAACAAGTGGATTGAAAATTAATGAAAAATTCAGAAAAAACTAAAATGTAACAAATATTACTAAAAATTAAAAGGAAACAACATAGGGCTTATCGAATAAGCTTAAGAAAAGGGCTTATTAGGCTAATCGCTATTAAAAATTAGAAAAAGGAAGACGTGTATATTAATTAAATTGTGCAAGAGAGTGTTGGATGAGCTATTGTAGCACTTTGGTTAACACGCTGGGCATTTGAGAGAGAGGTCTTGGGTTCGAGGTCTGGCAACCCCTTTTTGCCATTTTTTTTATTTTTGCTTATTTTCAAAAACTTTGTGAAGTAAAGTTGTTAATAAGCTGCTTGCTTATTAACTTTTACAAAAGAAACTTTTGCTAAAACTTA
Organism: Tanacetum coccineum; assembly: GCA_026074375.1. Taxonomy (NCBI): domain Eukaryota; kingdom Viridiplantae; phylum Streptophyta; class Magnoliopsida; order Asterales; family Asteraceae; genus Tanacetum; species Tanacetum coccineum. The sequence continues at coordinate 28,836 of BQNB010027144.1, read as the reverse complement.
ATCGATAAGCTGGAAAATAAGCAAAAAGCCTACAGTTTTAACTGAAAACGATTTTTAACTTTTATAACTAAACTTAATGCTAAAATAAGCTAAGTTAAGCTACCTTTAGCCCTAAATAAGCTAACAACAACTTATCACTACCTTAATAAGCAAACTTAAACAGAAATAAGCAAAATCAATTAAGAAATAAGCTGAAAAATCACTTAAACACTTTAACAATTATCACAGCCTTTGAAACAGTCGACTAGGCTACTTATGAGCTTAAAAATAAGCTCTTAAACGGATCCTTATGGGAATAAGCTTTGAAAAACTAAAAACTAGACCTAGGATACTATCTAAATCAGCTTTTTAAAAGCATTTTGAAATAAAAATGAGCTAAAAAAACTACTTAAAAAGGCTGATGTAAAAATTGAAAAGAGAACTTAACTCTTTGAAAATGAACTTTAAGCAATTTGCAGCATGAAAACAGATTATCAAATAAGCTTAATAAGACAAATTAAGCCCTAACTTACCTAGATTACCCTAAAATCTATTTGTGCACTAAGTTTGAAAATCTAAAAACTACTTTTGATGGCTTAATAATAAGCTAGAAAATGGACAAAATAACTTGTCAGCTGCTGATGCAATTGACAGTTATACTCTAAAACCTTTAGATCCACAAAGAGCCCTTCAAATCAAGTTCCTAAACCATTTCTCTACTCATTAAACAGCAGTAATGAAGACTTAAAAGCTTTTTAGCCTGAATCACCCCAAATAAGCTAAAATCACATAGCACTTTTCCACAGACTTGAAACAATGAAACCTTTTGAACTCAAAATGAAATTTAACACTTGACTACTGATTATTTTAACTTCTAAGGCTAAATTTAAGCTAAGTAAAACTTATCCAAGAGCATGAACCCATTAAAAGCTATTTTTTTGACCCATTTTGAAGTTATACCAAACACCCCTTTATTTATTCAAAATCGATTTTAAAACTATGACAGAGAGATTTAAAACACCAATAAGCAATACCAGACACTAATTAGCTTAATAAAGACTTAATAAGCAATATTCAACAATCAAATAAGCTAGAACAAGAAGTAATAAGCTAATGCTATATTTTTTTGGATTTTCAACTGTTTTATATAAAAAGCATGTAAAAATAAGATTTAGGCTAAGATATTAACTAATTAAGCATACACTACTATAATAAGCATAAATAAGCATATCTAAACAGTAATAAGCTGAATAAGACTAAAATAAGCCAGAGACAGTTTAATGCTTAAAGAGTGAAAGATACCTAGATCCCAGCTTAACAGGGACCAAATAAGCTCAAATGAGCTGATCTACAAGCTCTGGCTTATTGAAAATAAGCCAGTAAGTCCTGGAAGCCCATCCATGTTTGGCTTCCCTTCCGATGAAATAAGCTGAGGTATTTGTTTGAGTGGATCTTAAGTAATTAATCATCTTAGTTTAGCTTATTAGGCTAAATTGAGTTTAGATTTAGCTTATTTTAGAGAGAAGAGCTCATTGAGAGCTTATTATTAGAACATTATTAAGTAAATTATGGAATTAAAAGCACGATTTAAGTGAAACAATATTTCATTGATAAAACAAGCTGAGTACAATATGAATAAACTGAAATTACATAAGCTAAATGTTATCTAAAAATTACTCTCTAAAAATTACACACACAATTTGTGAGAAAAACCTCCTATTTATAGCCGAATGATGATGCATAGGCCTTTGGGACTTGTGCTTTCTCTGTGAGGAGCTCGGGGTGTCTAATCTTAGCCCTCTAATCCTCCTTGTGTTACTTTGAATTGATCTCAGCCTTCGATTTAGCCTCCACGCATCAATAACCAATAGGAAAGGCCGGGATTGCCAGCGTGTCATTCTCTGACATGCGTGGCAGGCCTTCTAGAAGAGCGAGGGATTGTGGGTGTACGATTTGGTGAGGTGAAGGTGCAGGGAATTCGGTGAGGGAGAAGGGTGAATAGTGAGAGTAAAGGGGCGGGAAAATTCAGTAAAAACCATTTGGTTTTTACTGTTTGGAGTTGACTGGAGTTAAAAGGGTTTGACCGGGTATGGTTTTAGGCTGGGCAAGGTGGTGATGGGCTGGTTTGAATTTGGTTATTAATAAAGGCTAACGATCGTTAGTCCTTGTTAACAAAGGACTAACGGTGGTAATTAATTTTGGGGGCTTGTTTTGAATTTTTTAACACCCATTAAGACCATCTATGCTCTCAAAGCTAAAAAGTGAAGTGATCATGGTTGTGATGGATTTTGGCATAAATTAAAGACGCTTTGTTGGATGGGCCTCACCTCGAGAGTCATCAAGTAGTTTGGAATTAAGCTGATGAACTACCAGGATTACCACCTGTATGTGAAGTCGAATTGACTGTTGAGGTGTTGATAGATAATTTTAGTCATGACTCGAGGTAGAATATGATAGAAATAAAGGCATGTTTATGTGATGTAAGTATTATGACGCCTGACCAACGTGATAATAGTTACACTTATTAAGATCATAGGACATATCAAGAAGTTTCTTGAACAGTAAAGGTTGATGAGACATAATCCTAGTCGTTTAGAACAATGTTTTACCTATTATAAGCTCCGTACAGAATGACACCTGTCGAATTGAAAGAACCGAAAGATCAACTACACGAACATCTAAAATGTAGTTTTATTTGATCGAATGTATCTCGATAAGGCGCAACAGTTTTATTTGTGAAGAAGAAGGATGGTAGCATGAGGTTGTGTATTGATTATAGGGAGCTAAATCGTATTATAGTTAGAAATCGATATCCACTACCACGAATCGACGATTTGTTTGATCAACTTTATAGTGCCAAGTTTTTCTCAAAGATTGATCTGTGGTCAGGTTATCATCAGCTATGTGTAAAGGAGCAAGACGTTTCTAAAACAACCTTTTGCACTCATAATGGTCATTATGAGTTTCTTGTGATGCCGTTTGGATTGTCTAATGCTCTAACTGTTTTTATGAACTTGATGAATCGTGTTTTTCATCAGTACTTAGAAAAATTTGTCATAGTGTTCATTGATGACATCTTGGTGTGTTCAAAGACAAGGGAGGAGCATGATCATCTTCGTATTGTGTTGGAAATCTTACGTCAGAAGAAGCTTTATGCAAAATTCTTAAAGTGTGATTTTTGGTTGGGACAAGTGGCATTCTTAGGTCATATTGTATCAGCCGATGGTATTACTATGGATCCTACTAAAGTTGAGGCTATCACTAAATGACCGAGATCGACGACGGTGACCGAGGTTAGTCATCACTTATGACACAATATTATATTACATGAGATCTTAAAGACAAAGTTTTCTTTGAAACCTGTCTCACCATTAGTAATCACACCACACCATGATCAAGACACTCTCCCATATTCCCACAGCCAAATAAAACACAGCTTGTAGCATGTAAGATTATACCTAGATAACAACGGGTCCTAAAGAGCATGATGGGTCCTAAACGACGCCACACGACATCACTTTTCAAAATTCAAATAAAGTTAATCTGATGCGATAATAGTGGGTTGCTAGTTCCTTTTTTTTTTTGGCGGATTCATGTCTTTGCTTTAAGAAATTTCCTTCCCATTTGCGTAGCAAAAACAACATTCATGAAATGAAAGACTCACAAGCAAATTCCAAGAGAAGCATCTGTATAAAACGAGAACGACGTGCAAATAATTGGAAAACATAACACATTTTTTAATCCATCTGTATCCAACAGGTAAAGTTCCCTTCTTTTTTTTTTCCCCCCCCCCCACCCCCCCCCCCTTTTATCTTTTTTTATCCCAGCTTTTGTTGGAAAAACCATACCATATTTTTTAACATCACTCTTATGCCACACACGGTAAGTTCATTATCGGTATTGTGTAACCGTTCACTTCGCTCATGGCTCAAGTCCACAATATCCACCCGATTACTCATGTCTCGAAGCCAGCTACCCTCATAACCGGCGACATCGAATATACAAGTACCGGGTCATCACACTTCTAAGCAAGTTCTATTCATAATTTAGAAACATGTTCTTTTGCATAAAAGGTTAATTTGAAAAATTTTGCTATCATAGTAAAATAAAGAGAGGATAATTATCAGCCATGTGACTACAAACTTAGTGAAGTTGCCTGTCAAGAATTGCAGATAATCTTACGACTTTGATGAAAGAGTCAGGTCTAAGTCTATTTAATAATCTTCATTGCGAGTCTTCGTATCATCACCCTTTTGTATGTATGTAAAGTGTTGTACAAAATTGTTTCAAATCAAAACAATCATTATGGGTTATCTGTGATGTGCAACATAGAATATCGTATTTTCATCAAACCAAAACCCTAACTTTTTCCATGCTATGAAAATATATGAGATTTTTGTCAATTCACAGAGTTGAGCCGAGCCGCCTGTTAAGAGGATTAAAAAAGAAATGTCCATGCTTCTCGATGTTTTAATTATCGGTCTTTACAAAGTTGCCACTTAATTTTTGTGGTTAGCTGCATGTTTTACACTGTGTTCCAGTTGCGATCATAGATGGTTGCTAAGCGGATGTAATGTGTCCGAACTCAACCACCCTCCCCTACCCATCCCTATATTTATGCATGCAAAAATAACACTCCTGAAATATCATTACTTCCAAATATATTATATGTTATAGCACTACGGAATCAACACTTACAACTCATATTGATTCATATATCAGATCCTTCCATTCTAAGCAGCAAAACAACTCTTGTGAAATATGTATGGGTCGCAGCGGAATAATGTCTGGGAGCGTTACTTCATGAGTACATTGCACAAGATATGAGAGAACGGCCTCTAAATAAGTCGTTTGAAAAGAAATCTTGAAATGTTTGGACTCCAATTGCACATCGAGAATGTAATACTCAATGCATCTATTTTCCCTAAGAAAAAAACATGCTTAAAATTGTTCAACATAAATGTTGTGTAAGTTCACTTGGTTTTTGAAAGTGATACATGTGTTCAAAGTTGTTGTAATAGTGTGGTATACCATTTCATTCCTTATAATGTCCCATAAATGTAAGTAAGAAATATTGAATATCAAATGTTTATAAAGTCCATAATGACATTTATAATCTTTTATAATAGTCACAAATATATAGCGTATGTGATTGTTTGAAAATCAAATTTATAAAGTGTGTGTGACCCATTGTAACGCACATATAATAGTCATGGAAGATGTTGATTACGATTACACTAAGGTTCGTGAATACTGAGGCTCGGACTTTGGTAATGTATAGCCAATCTTTTTAGGCAATTGTAAGTGTTCAAGTAAATGTGTTCGCGATGCTCAGAACCTATGGTATACGTTCGTTAGTCTAATACGTTGAAACTGTAGTGAGAGTGTGCTTACTCCACCCGAACGGGGTTGTACAAGCCTAAGAATTAGATCTATTCTTGATAACATTTCGTGGCTACCCAATCGTAATTAAAATAGTTCGATGCCCTTAAAGTCTCATCCGTAATCATTTTAAATGAAGTAAGTTGTTGCGTCCATAAGTGAAAACAGAAGTGATGTATATCCCACCGCAGATATGTAAATCAATCATTATGTATCCCACCGCGAGATATGTAAACGAACATGTAAACGAGTTTGTAATGAGTATGTAAACAATTTTGTAAACGTGTATGTAAACGAGTATGTAAACAAGTTATGAAATTAAGTATGTAACAATTTGTAAATGCGCATGTATTCTCACCCCAAAAAGTGATAAAGTTTATGTAAAACGAGTAAAACGTGGGGCTATAAACTCACATCTAGTGAAAGTAGTGATTATCGCAAAATCAACAAAGTAATCGTCACGAATGATCCGAAATGCAACCTAATTAATTATAGGTCGTATAAGAATAGTGTATTTAAAATAAATACAACCATATAAATTATAGAGTTATATCACCACCTAAAAGTGTTTGTTTAATTTATAAGAATAAAATAATATTTAAATTGTACTTGTAAAATAAATGTTCAAGTATTTGTGTTTGTGAAAAATATTATCCATGTCCAACAATTGATTATTTGTTAATAATAATTGATTTAATATTTTTAGTATTTATATAATGATATTATATAAATAGTTTAATTGTTTTATAAAATAATATTATAAAGTTAAAAACATATATAAATATTATATAAGTAATACAACATTATTTCTTAAGGTTTTTATAGCCCAAACGGACCCGAAAAAACTCGTAATCCACCTTTTATTGTCTTAACGGAAACTTTTGTAGTTTTATAAAAATAGTGCACAAGAGTAAAATAGTGCATAGAATCTTTATAAAATCATATCTTTCTTGTTTTAACTGTGTTTTACACGTTCTTTATACCAGCGGCTTCGTATTGAGAACATGTATCAAAATATTATATTTATAAAAATATGTACATGAATAGTAACAGTAAACTGTTATTTATAAAATTACTTTTTATAAACTTAAGTATCGATATCTTGCCAAAATCATAACTCCTTCTTTATTGCTTCGTTTTTCAAGTTCTTTATAGATTTGGAATCCTCATGAAATGTACTAATTAATTATTAAGTTTATATAATTTATAACAGTTCGAATTTGTACATAATGTACAAACTGTTCGGATAATGTTTATAAAAATAGTTTTTATAGATTTTAACTTAATTAAAGTATCACAAGTTCTCTAATTTAATTAATAACACATCTTTTACATATTTTAAGTCCTCTAATTTATGTCCATCAAATTAAGTCCAATATGTCCAAATAAAATGTCCACAACAATTAATTATTTATAAACCTTATAAATAAACTTTTAACAATTCATTCATAAATAAATTTTATAAATTAACTAACACTTGTATAAAATATGTTCTTGCATTCTAACACATTTTAAACATCATTTCATCATGGTTAAGTATTTGTTCGATTATGAACATGCTTGTTTTATTTTATAAACTTTATAAAATAAATACTAGATGGTGATTAACAATATAACAAATATATATGTATGAAAATGAATTAATTATGAAAGAGTATGGTTTATGTTAGACCTTATGTGAATGAATGAAGGTGATAAACACAATCTAACTTAAATCTTCAACCCAAAATTCTTATAAATAAAACCCAAGCTTCCTTGAAAACCCTAGTTTTCTTTCCTTGATAAACCCTTGATTATACTTGATCTTTTACTTGTAAGTACCTTAGAATAAACCCTATATCAATCTTGTATACTTGTAATATCAAGAAAATGGAAGCTATGAATTATTTTGGGGAGTGAATATGAAGCCATGAGTTAGGGAGAGAAAGGGAAAAGTATACTTGCAAATTTTTGTTGTAAAGTGAAGTGTAGAAGTATGTTAGCTTATAAGGTTACAAGAGTATGGCCTTTAGATTAAACAATGACTAGTATGACAAGTAGGGTGTGATTAAAAGAGTTTAACAAGCATGCTTGCTTGTTCCTTGTTTTAGGCCGGTTATGGGAAGCATGAGAGACAAGGTTTGGATTTGATATCCCATGGTTAAAGACTAGAGTTTATATGGTGGATTTAGGATAATATTGTTTATGCAAAAGTGATAATTAGTGGGACTTTGATGAATTATTTGGCCATGGCCGGTTTTGAGGTTGTTTTTGTGTATATAATTTGTAAATTTTGGGTATTGGTATTATAGTGGGTATTTGTTAAAGTATAGATGGTTGAAATGGTTTCCATGCATGAAAAAATATAATTTATTGCGAAACGTAAACGTTTTACGTAACGTATAAAAATAAAATATGAAAAGTTATAAATTATTTTCGTAAAAATAATATAACACTTGTTTGATGTAAATTTTTATTTGTTTGATGTCGGTTTACGTTGAATGTTGATTTTTAGTTTACGCGATTTAACTAAACGTTGAGAGATAAAAGTAAACGCGTAAAAGTTTAAAATAAATAGTTGAATATTTATTGACGTAAAATGACGTGAAAATGCCGATTGTTACAAAATCAACCCTGATGACCACAGATTATACATAGGTCATACATACAAATCATGCTATAGAACATTTGATGAAGTGGAGTTGTGGAGCCATCACGATAGATACATCATACCGTGATCAATATACCATTCCATTTTGCCACAGGTAAATAAAACACAACTTATAATAGTTATGATTATACCCATACTACAACGGGCCCAAACGATCGCAATTTTCTCAAGTGCGATAATAGAGGTTTCTAAGGCAAATCAATTTCACGCTCAACAATCCTTTCATTTTGCGCAGCAAAACAACATTCCTGAAAGTAACACTAATAACCACGGTTTATATTGGTCATGCATACAAATTTAAAAGACACGATGACAAAGACGTCAGACCATCATCATGAAACCCTTCTATTTGGAAACGACTAAATAAAACACATCTTATAGCACTTATGATCACACCCAACCAAAAACGGCTGCATGTTTACCGAAACGACACTGCACGGAATACATTCGTATAAAAAATGCAAACACATATCTACAAAATCCTTATCACTTTGGCTGCAATAACAGTGGTTGTTGAGCCGAGACAATCTTGTACCCAGCCATCCTACCATTGCGCATAACAAAAAAAGGGAAACTCGAAACATCATCACAGGCAATTAAAACACGACTTTAAGCAGTTATAAAATAAGGAAACTTAAAACAACATGACACCCAAATATAACATAGCTTTAAGCAACTATAAAATCAACACTTGCAACCACACACCAGACTTTAAAGGATATCACGAAGCACTTATAACCACAAATTATACAAAGTATAGAAAATCAACACTTGTGACCACAAATGAGATCTTAAAAGATATCACACAGCTTAAAGAAACAGAAACATGTATCCAAAATCTACTAATAGCATGCAAAGTAAAAAAAATTGAAATATCATGACAGACAAATAAAACAACTTGTAGCAAACCATATAAAATTAGCACTTACGATTACATATCAAACGTATCAGAAAGCTTAAACCAACACAAATACAAATAAACAAATCCACAAACTAAAAGAAGAAGCCAAAATACCATGCTTTAACGAATCATGTAGCAATGAAACGTTGTTATCATTTCTCGAAACCCTGAACGCTCACCACTCCTTCACATCTAACCCACCTTAGTTAAACAACCCGTGTATGTATGTGTGTTTAGAGAGAGAAATTAGGGACCAAATAAATGAAGCGGCAATTGTTATTGTAAATGATTTAGAGATTGGTAATAGAAAACATGTCTACAACATGCAACAAACCTAATCCACTAACAAAAACCAGCGCGAACCGTGACATCTTCATTTTTTTAATCCTCTCAGCCAATGACTCAGCTCGGCTCGGTGTTTGAACAATGGCGGCTCGAGCCACTGCTCCACAACATACCCAAGCCATCACCTTCCCTCCAGCCGCCCTCATAATCGACGGCTTTGCAACAATGTCGGCTCGAAATGTTCACTTCAACAAATGTTATATAGTATAATATTTGTTAAGATTATGTTGTTATCTAAAAAAGTGTTTTGTGTTAAAAATTATGCATTGATGTAAGTGATCATTACAAAATATGCATTATATGTGATACTTTTTTTTAATATCCGTTGAATATCCATTTACCCGGCCGATTCGTCTTATATGGATGTGAATGGACGAAAAGATCTTAGACGGATATAAATAAGGATGAGCATGGGTTTAGAACCGGTGGAACTGGAACCGGAACCGATAGATCCGAGAACCAAAATTTTGAGAAAAGTAGGAACCGAGAACCGAACCAAAAATATATTTCGGTTCCGGTTCTGGTTCCAGTTCTGGTTTCGGTTCTTTGGTTCTACCCGAATAGGAACCGATTTTCTGGAAGCAAAAAAACTCATGCACTAATGAGTTAAGGTAATAAAAAGCACAAAAACATTATTTTTTAAGCATTTGCAATAATTTTTGTTAAAAGCAATACTACATCCGTCCCATATTAAATGTCCAGTTTTGACTTTTGCAGTCTTTCTTTTTCAACTTTGACCTTAAATAACTTTGTTTGTGTTATATAATACTTGATGAAAATTATACCAAATGAAAATACATTAAAAACCTAATCCATTCGTATATTTTATATCAAGTATTATATAACACAAACAAAAATATTTAAGGTTAAAATTGAAAAGGAAAGACTTTAAAAAGTCAAAGTGGACATTTAATATGGGACAGAGAGAGTAATATTTAACAACTAAAGCATAAGTTCAAATTAAAAATCATTCTATAGTTCACACATTTAATAACTGCATAAAAATCCGAAAAACAAAATAAAATAACTTCAAATTTTGTCCAACAAAATAACTAGAACCATTTATATTTCCACCGTTTGTTTCTCTTTATCTCTTCCGGTTAGTTTCTCTAATTGTTCCATATCAAAATCTCATCGTCTTTAATAAAATCTTTAACATCATCCCAGCATTCTACTTTCAAACGATTTGTAATGGGTACATTGATCTTGGTATTTGCTCCTACTTGTAATGCACAACATGCCACAACTTCTGACACACAAGGACATATTTAAGGTCGTGAAGCAACTAGCATAATAGATACGAATGCAAATAAAAATCAAATATATAACTTACCTTCATTGTTTTGATAATGATGATAGTTTTTTTATGTTTTAACGGACTAAAGCTTAGGGTTTAAGCTATTTAGTTGTTTTTTTAAGTAGGCTACTAGGTTTTTTATGGTACGTATAATTTAAGTAAGAGAAAAATGACATAATTATAGAATATTTGGGTATTCGGTTCCGGAACCGAGAACCAGTGGAACCGAACCGAACCGATCCAAGAACCGAAAAATCTCAAACTCAAGAACCAAAACCGGAACCTACGGTTCTGGTTCCGGTTCGGTTCTTCTTGGTTCCGGTTCAGTTCTTGGTTCCGATCTGATTCTTTGGTTCTTTTGCTCATCCCTAGATATAAATATATAAATATAGATGATGAAAAAATTGATGAGTATGGATGTAGGTATACCTCCTCCGATCCATATACATTCATAGTGATGTGTGACTTTGACTAATTAATTACTATTTTTTAAGACTTTAAAATCCAACTAATATTATTTAAAGATTGTCAACGACAAGAATGACTATTCAAATGAATTAGTTTAAGTGTGATTATAATATGGTAGTTGCTTTTGGTTAGAACAAAATTGACTATGTTTTCCGAAATTTATAATGTTATAAATATATTTGTTTCACGTGGTAGGCATGACCATAGAAGATCATGTTTCTTTCTTTAAGCATCATCACTAATAATTACGTGTGCTTATGCATCATTATAGACTCAAAAATGAGCATTTTGACTTGTTACTTGTGAAGTCAAACATATGCTAATATTACTCCATTTTTATGTGATTTCATCATATTCTTTCTCTATTTTTTGTCAACCCTTTGTGAGAACGTTTGATGAAACACATACTAATTGCAGATGAGATCATCATGTTTGGACTAATTTCGTGCCCAATAATCTCTGATTATTATTAAACATAAATTACATTAAGTCTAAGAAAACTCAAAGATAAAGAAATCAACGAGCAACCCTAGCAAAGTTCACGTCAAAGACATCATTGAGGAATCAAAGATAACTTGTAGATATACTCGCTAGTTAATGCGGAGACGGATAATGTGTAAAAGAACTAGAAGCTGAAGGACCAAGGATCATCATGGATAAACAATGCCCTGATAATCCTATCAGCTCTCTAATCCTTCTAACATAGTCTAACTCAAAATATCTCTTAAATATCAAGGCGTGACTTTTTCAAGAAAACAAATGAGCTGGATAAAGTAGAACCTTGAAAAAGTTAAGATAATTACGAGATGGTGAAAACGGAGGAATAGTTGTCTCACTATTCCTCAAAGGAAAGGTTGGTGTGTTTCCAAAAATAGAAGCATCTAATGCAAGATGTACTTCTCAAGTAAATGCTTGACACGTCTCAACAACCCTCACGTGACATCCTCGTTTGCCTCATACATAAAGAGAATGTTAGTCAAAATAAACATTATTTCTTCCATAATAATTGTCATGTTTAGAAAGAGCACTTGCACTAGTTTTGAACTCGTTATTGTCCCTGATCCTATCAGAGACTTAGAGTTCACTTGTAAACTCTAACCTTTGTTTGAGTTTACTTGATCATAGAGCAACCCTTATTGTCATTCAATTAAGTGTTTAATCCACAAGATACTTTGTAATTGTTTAATTCATTCTAATTAGAATTATACATTGAAAAATTCACTTTGTGTGTTCCTTGCTTATACCTCTTATCATTTTTTCATAAAATAGTCATGGATTAGGGAACTATAATTAGTATCAAATCATATTTGGTTTTAAAACTCTCAAAAAGTGCTCAATACTTAAAACTTTTAAAATCTTTCAAAATCAAGATCCACACATGACTGGAAACAATGAAAATAATGATAACCTTGTTAGAAATGATAGTCATAACGTTAATACCAAAAACAATGCAAACACTTAATATTGTTGAAAACCTTTTTTTCTCTCTCTCTCTCTCTCTCTCTCTCTCTCTCTCAAATGGCGATTTCCCGCCAAAAACAGTTACAACATAATTTCACGATTATTCTCAAATCTATCCATTAAAACAGTATTCAAATTACACCATTGTGTTCTACATACTATTCCGATCATGTTGGTATAGTTTTTTAGATAGATTACAGTTTTGATTGATTAATTAGGGTTTGGAGTTTTGGCGCCATATTTTGATTTGAATTTTGTGTTTCAATTCTGGATTCTAATTGTTTTTAGTTGTGAGATTGGTGTTCATGTGGGTGTATTCGTATTAAAATTGTTGTCTGATTGATAATTCATCTTTTGATTGCAATTTCCCCAAATTGTATGAACCCTAATTTAGAAAATGAGGACAAAAAGAAATCCTAAGGTACCATGGAAATTTGATGACCCTGTTCATAATATAAATAATACTAAAACTAATAATAAGAAAACTGCCTCAAAAAAAGGATGAAAGTAGTGTAGAGAATCAACAGGTAGAATATAATGTGAATGGGGACAAAAGGGAGTGCACTATAAATGAGGATGCTGAAAAGAGAGAAGGTAGTATGGAAGATATGGGATGTGATGTAAATGTTGGTTGTATGAGTGATGATAAGAAGTGTAATGAGGATGATGAAGTAGTAGAACAGAGTGCTGAAGGTATAGATGAAGGCATTAAGATGAAAAATAGTCAGGATACTACTAAGGAAGGGAATAGTGAGAAAAAAGTAGTGTATGATGGTAGGAAGTCCTTTGTTACTGCAATATCTAAGAATTTGCTAGAATGTGATAGGAACTTAGAATGTATCCCCTACTGAGATTGATGAGAATGGCATTGAGGTGGTAGTGTTTGATGATGTAATGGTGGCTGAGGGGAGTAAGAGATGGGATTTGACTATGTGTGGGTATTTTGTGGGTTATAGGATGTCTGTTAATGAGCTGAGATATAATCTTAGGAGAATGTGGAGCAAATATGGCTTTAAAGACATTGTTGACTGCAATAATGGGGTATTTTTTATGAAATTTCATCATGACGAAGGTCTAAATCAAGTGGTAAATAGTGGGCCTTAGATGGTGAATAGGAAGCCTTTGGTGGTTCAGAAATGGAGTGTGGATTTGAAGCTTGACAGTACTGAACTTGATAAAATTCCTCTATGGGTTAAACTGTGTAATGTTCCTATAGAAGCATGGACTGTGAAGGAGATTAGTGTTATTGCTAGTAAAGTAGGAAAGCCATTGGTCATGGATGCTATAACTACTTGTAAGTGTAAATAAGGGAAAGGGATGGTGAGGTATGCTAGGGTATTGATTGAGGTAAATGCAAAAAAAGAGTTGGCTAATACAATTGAAATTGTGTACAAGAATGATAAAGGAGAAGTGCAATGAAGGAAGAATGTTAAGGTTGTATATGATTGGAAACCTCCAGTATTCAATGATTATAGAGTATTTGGGCATGCTGATAGTAGTTGTTATAGAAAAGAATCAAATAAAGCTGCTAGTGGTGTTTATAAGAAAGATAATGCTAATGTGCAAAGTGAAGATCATGATACTAATGCTTCTAAGGAGGTTAATGATGGGTCGGTGGAAGTGAGAAATAGAAAGAATGTTGGGATTGATAATAAAGTGAAAAGGAAAAACTATAAGGCCAACCCTCAACCTATTAAGTTTGGTAGCAATATTAAAACTATGTATCAAGCAAAGAATAAGAATCAAGTGGTAAAAGAAAAGACTCCGGTTAAGACTCTAGAGAAAAGTACAGAGAGAATGCTCAGTGCTAATAATGAAGGGAAATCAAAGAGTAATAAAAAGAAATGGTTTGTACATAAAGACATTTTAGAGGCTATGAAAAGATCAGCAAACAAGTTCTCTATGTTTGAAATGTATGATGTAAATGAGCAGAATGAGCTAAGAGATTTAAAAAAACATGGAAATTGTGGATGAATTTTTGAATAAAAATATGTGTCCTACTGAGAATGATATAAAAGGGTGGGACATTGACATGATTGCATACTATAAACTAAAGAGGGAATTGTTAGTTGATAAAGGAAAGGAGGGTGGTGGAAAAGAGAAAGGTAATGATGAGGAAGAAGATGTCCTAGAGGAAATGAATGGAATAGCTAAAAGTATGGAAGGGGATGATGTGAAAGGTATGGATGAGGGAGTATTGGAAGAATGTTGATTCACCTTTAAATATATTATATGGATTTTAAAATTAGAACAATGGAATATCGCAGGACTTAGTTCCTTTAAAAACAAAAGGAAGTGGTGAATTTTATTAGAGAAGAGAAATTACATGTTTGTGTTGTCCTTGAAACTCATTTAAAGAGTAAAAGGATAGGTAAAATTTGTGATAGAATATATAGCAGATGGAATTGGTTTACTAATATGGGATAATGTAACAAAGGGTGCAGACTTATGGTTGGATGGAATGAAGATGAAGTTAGGATCTCTGTAATTCATATGGCAAGGCAATCAGTGTTAGTAAAGATGGAAACAAATAATGGTAGCATTAAAATGTATGGTACCTTCATATGTGTTTCTAATGGGGGTTTGGAAAGGAAGGAGTTATGGAAGGATTTGAAGATTTACAGAAGTATTATTGGTAATGAACCTTGGTTTTTAAGTGGTGACTAGAATGTAACTTTAGCTCCCAATGAACACTCAGTGGGTGGATCTAACATGTCTAGTGATATGAAGGACTTCAAAAATTGTGTGAATCAAATTGAAGTGGAAGATATCAATAGTTTTGGGTTGTTTTACACTTGGACAAAGAATCTGCACAAAATGAAGACAGATGGCCAAACATGAATTTTGAAGAAATTAGACAGAATCATGGGGAGTGAAGACTGTATAAGAAGGTTTAATCAAGCCTATGCTATATTTTTACCTTACATAATCTCTGATCATTGCCCAACTGTGCTTGTTATCCCTAAATGTTTCCAAGTAAAAAGGAAACCTTTTAAATTTGATAATTTCATTACTTAAAAAGAGGAATTTATGCTTTTGGTGAAGCATTTATGGGGTGGGTTAGCTTGGAAGAATGGGGATGTATTTAAAAACTTTAAAAATATTAAAGGATTCTGTGAAAGATGTTCAACAAAGAATTAACAATGATCCTTATAACCAAGATTTAAGAAGTGAAGAAGCTGATATTCTAAAATTGTATATTGAGGCAATGAAGGATGAGGAGTTGATATTGTATCAGAAAGCCAAAGTTAAATGGTTAAGTGTTGGGTACATGAATAATGCTTATTTTCACTAAACTATAAAGAGCATGCAACAAAGGAATAGAATTGATGCTGTTTGTGATGAGAATGATAACAGATTTGAAGGGGCAGATGTTACAGATTAATTTGTAAAATATTTTCAGAAGTTTTTGGGTAAAAGTAAGAATGTTGAGCCAATCAGTGATATTGAAAATCTATTACATAATAAGCTAAGTAATGAAGAGGCAAGTTATATGATTAGGGAGGTCAGTGATGAGGAAATAAAGAATGACATGTTTCAAATAGATGATAACAAGGCCCTAGGTCTACATGGTTTCTCAGCATTGTTCTTTAAGAAGTCTTGGAATATCATTGGAAAAGATGTGTGTTTACCAATCAAGGAATTTTTTGAGACTAGAAAGATAATAAAGGAGATTACTTCAACTTTAATAGCTTTGTCCCAAAGATTCAAAATCCTCAAAAACTCTCAGACTTTAGACCAATAACATGTTGCAATGTGATGTACAAATGTAAAAGTAAGATCCTCGCTGAAAGAATTAAAGGGTGTTTGGATAAGCTTGTTGGTAAGAACCAAAGTGCTTTCATTCCAAACAAGCATATTCAGGACAACATTATACTTGCTCAGGATTGTTTAATGGTTATGTCAGAAAGATAGGCCCTAAAAGAGTTGCTCTAAAGGTGGATATACAAAAGGCATATGACACTGTGAACTGGCAATTTTTGGAAGATATTTTAAGGGGGTTTAGATTTCATGGCAGAATGGTGGATTGGGTGATGAAATGTGTCACTACTACGTCTTTTTCTATCTGTGTTAATGGTGAGAGTTGTGGTTATTTCAAAGGGGGTAGAGGCCTTAGACAAGGAGATCCTATGTCTCCATACCTTTTGACTCTTGTTATGGAAATTATAACTTTGATAATCAAGAGGAAGGTGGAGCAAAATGATAATTTTCTATATCACTTTGGTTGGAAAAGGTTGAAGATTACAAATGTTTGTTTTGCTGATGACTTGTTAATGTTCTGTCATGTTGATAGAATCGATGTAGGTGTTTTAAAGGATTCTATTGATGAGTTTGGAAAAGTTGATGGTCTAATTCTAAATTACAATAAGAGTGCTATTATATTTGGTTGTCTAAATAAAGAAGAGAAGCAAGAGATTCTAGAAATCATGCCATTCAAGTTGAGAAACTACCGATTAGATACCTTGGTGTTCCTCTCACTTAAAAAAGAATCATAATCAAGGAATGTAAAAGCCTAATTAATAAAGTGGAGAGTAGAGTTTTAAATTGGAAAAATAAATGTTTGTCATATGCAGGCTGTATAACACCTCGTGTTTTAGGGTCATTTACGACGTCATTTATTTCACTATTTATTTTTAGTCTTGTACGTGTTTGCTTTTAATCTTAAGTGTTCAGTTAAATCGCGTAAAATTAAAATGATCATTCAACGTAAACGAGCATCAAACAATTAAATGTTTACATCAAGCAAGTGTTAGATAATTATTTAGAGAAAAATTATTAACTTTGTACATTTTATTTTTATTGGTTACGTAAAGTGTTTACGTTTCGCGATAAAATACGTTTAGGCATTCCCGGAACCACCAAAACTTTTCTACGCTTCAATAAATACCCATTATTATACTCAAAACTTAAAGTTTTATTAAAATTAACCTACATTTATCATATTGGCTGAATTTTAACTCTAAGGAACCAAACCAAAATCAAATGCTACAAGTATTCACTCTTATACTTAAACTACCTATTAAAAACTACAAGTAAATGCTAGAAATTCATCCAAATTATCTTAGACTTTTAGCCCGTTCCCCCTAAAATTACTATGTGGTAGTATAGTCCCAAGGGGACATGGAGCTCACATTTTACTAACTAGGACTTATACAACATAAGCCTTATTAAACCTTAGGTGCCATGGCTAGTTTTTGACCAAGACTTCCTTATTTTGCTCATTATGTCTCAAGATTCCAATAGTGCCATCAACTAGTAACTTGGACTAGTCTTTGTGTATAAATACATGCACACTAGTAAAGAGATATCACACATATCATTTCCTTAAGTAAAAACTTCACATATCTCTTGTTCCTCTCCCTCCTAGCCCATGACATCAAACAAGCACCCTAAATAATCCATACAAATTTTATTTACCAAGTATACAAGTGTTATAACATCATATCTAAGGTATTACAAGAAAGTTTGAAGGCTTGGTTTAGTGTTTACAAGTGTTAAGCAAGAAAGGTTTAAGATTAGGGTTTCATTGGATTTAGGGTTTTCTAAGTATTGAAAGCTTGGGTTTTTATCTAAACTAGGGTTTAGATCTTCTTTTTCATCGCCATACATCATATTAAGGTTATCTAAAAACCCTAATCTCTTCATATATATGATTTTATGTGTATATGATATTTATATAGTGAATCACCATCTAGGAAACTTATTAACTTGTAAAATGGATTTTTACACTAGTTCATGTTTTGATAAACTTTTACATATGATATATGGATGTTAATATCATGTTGGAATGGAAGTATAAGCACTATACAAGTATGGTTTAGTTTATAAAAAGCATATATAAACTAGTTACTTAAAGAGTTTACTTATTAAGTTTATAAGAAAAATGTGATGTAAGGACATGTATCATGGACAATACTTGGACAATTAATGGACTAAAGGACCTAATACATATGATACATGTGATATATTGTGTTGTAGAGGATTTGTAACAAGTGTACTAAGCTAAAAACCTATAAAAACAAGTTTAAACACATGTTAACAAAAAGATCAAAAAGGGTCTGATGTAATTCAAAAAATAGTGTATTTATTTTATATTTTTACAAAATACTACATGTTACAAGGATCGTAGGCATATAAAGAACTTGAAATTCCGATTTATAACGAAGAAGATACGACATTTGCAAGTTATACGATAATAAATGCTTTTATAGAAGAAATTTTATAAAAAAATATCTCATTTTCACTTTGTATTGAATAAAAAAAAAAAAATGATTATCTTTTCACATAAAGTACATATTTTAGGGATTCCAAAACACTAAGATCATAATTTTTTTGAATCAATAAGAAGGAGTTATGAATTATTCATGTTTTACGATAATAAATTACTTTTATATAAATTTATGTTCACATCAAGGTATTTTTATTTTAGAATACTTAGTTAGATAAACTTTTAATTACAACTACAGTGTTGAAAGAATCGCTAAAATCGGAGTTATTAAAACGAATAAGATACGGACGTTTACGAGTTTATGTAACTAAGTTTATAAAAATAAATTATAAAGTGCATGAACAGTAAAAAAAAATAGGACTGTTCATCAAAGGGACTCAAAATACAAAATGTATTATTTTGATATATTTTTTTTTAAATACGTGACCGTGGACTATAAGAAACGTATGAACGGCTTAAAAACGATAATGTTTACGCTAATTTTGACTAAGTATATTTATAAACATATTAACTTTATAAATATGATTTCACAAATACTTAGATGGTGATGTAGCTATATAAAATTATATACGGTATCCATTATTCAAAGTACTTAGTACTCATACGACATATAATTAATTAGGTTGCATTCGGGCATTATCGTGACGCGTTTTTCTTTTCGTGATATACTTTGTTGATTAATTCACTCGAGGTGAGTTTATAGCCTCACATTTTACTTGTTTTACATATACTTTACATCTTTTGGGGTGAGAACATGCTTGTTAGCAATTTCATTTACATGATTGGGTTGGAAACATAAATTTCTTATATATGTCGCATTTACATTCGTTTTACAAACTGGTCTTACATACTCAATTACTTATTTTAGGGACGTATTAATTGCTTGTTTCAACTTTAATTTTGAAAACAAGGACATTACTTTACTTTTACCCAAATGATTACGGATTAGCTTAAGCGGATTGAACTGTTAACTACGAGTTGGTAGGCGTGAATGTTATAAAATAGATCTATTGGGGTGTGACAATCCCCGTTTGGGTGATTAGCTATCACTGGGCAAACGAACGTTATACCATGTCGGAGTATGGAATTACACATACATGAGTGTGATTTTTTACGATGCCTTAAATAAAGTGGCATACAAGTCTGTACCGCAGTTTCATGAACTTAGGGTAATCGTAATCATTGTTTTATACACACATGAATAATTATGTTGCCTTGAATAAAGTGGCAATACATACTTTGAACAATGATGGTCCAACTATACTTATATTCTTGTGACTATTTGGGGATTAAAATGGTCATGCATACTTTACAACTCTTTGATTTCCAACATTCATACATACGTTTTGGTAAAAATTTAAGGATTGAACGGTCATACATACTTTATAAAACTTTGGTTCAACATTTATACTTACAAAAACCTATGAACTCACCAACTTTATGTTGACACTTTTAAGCATGATTTTCTTAGGTGAATTAGATGCTTGGCTTATGTGATGTGCATTGGAGTCTAAATGATTCAAGATTTCTTTTCAAACAACACAGTTAGAGGTCGTTCTCTCATATCTTGTGCAATGTACTTATGAAGTAACAATCCCGGACATAATTCTGCTGCGACCCAATTTGGGGGTGTTACAGATTGGCAATCAGAGCCAAGGTTATAGAGAACTAGGTTGCATATCTTACCTAGACTATAACCATTTTCAACGATCACATTTTCAAATGATTTTTATAGGACATACATACACTGTGTGTTGCATTAGTTGGTCATACTAAATGCTTACATGATTCATATACGTGTTCATATTATAGTACGTATATTACTATGAGGGTCTTACATATATATACATAGATGTGTTTACATTCTTTCACACATACTCTACAATTAATTTTATAAGGGTTATTTATATAAATATTGTAACATTTCTTAAGGCAAGGTAGTACTATAAGCTCGTAGGTCCTAAACGCTACCTAAACATTAAGCTATCAAATATGATATCTTACTGTCATCCATTCATACCATCATCCATACCATCATCCGTTCATACCATCATCTATTCATACCATGATGCATTCCATTTCACCATGACACGTTTCCATCCTTGCTATGAGTGCATTATTCATTCACCAGGCATCATCTTGCATCATTTTACTTTCCATACTCCACGCATTCTGCATGGTTTCATATAAAGGCAATTTATATAAACTTTGGCTTGTGCAGGATATGGCTGCACCTACTATTTCCATCCTTGCTGAGGAGAATCTTAAGGACCCGATCGATATTAGGGTGGATATCATCCACCCAGAGCCCGTTGCTGCAGTTGCTTTTCCTGCAGCGGCCGTTGTGGGGACACAAGCCCAACACGAGGAGGCTATACGAGGCATTCTTGAGCATTTGCAAGGGGTGCCCATAGAGAAGGATATAAGTACTTTGAGGTTCAGGATGAGTATGGCTGAGGCGGAGAATACTTCTCTGCGTGGTAAGAATAAGACCATGGTGGCTATCGAGATGGGTACTCGTAGACAGGAGAAAAGGGCTCGTACGGAGATGGAGCGACAGTTAGCTTCGTTTCAGGAGTCATAGCGACAGGAATGAGAGAACTTCAGGAAACTCCAAGAGTTAGTCACCAGTCAGCTCGGACGTCACCCATAGATACCTTGTTCTATGAATTATGTATTAGCTTGTATTGAAAGTTGTAGTATCAAGAAAACCATGTAGTACTTTCGAGGGAAAACAATGAAACCCACTATCTATCAAATCATCGTATTATGAAAATGTCTCAAATTTTGCTTTAATTGCCTAATCAATTATGTAAATCACTCCCACAATTATTATGAAATTATAACAAAATTTGGACGAAAATAAGCATCGCATCGTTAGGCCTCAAATATACATAGCTTGATCACCTATGTATAATTCAGGAAGGACCATGCCCATGCTGAGAGTAGTCACCTTAAAATTTCTCATTAAGAAACAATTTTCTATTTATATCATGTTTTGTGTGCATATTCATAAAATGTATTTATCACGAGGAACCCAACTAATAATCAATAACAAGGTTTTTAACCCGCGCTTCACTGCGGAGTGCGGGGTTATAACATGATCATAGAATATGTCATCCATCTTTTAATCTTGTGTATCGTACCGGTATCAATCCTCAGAAATCTCAAACACTAGATGGGTTAGCATGTATTACAGTTGTCATTGACATGCTGGAGCAGGGACATACCAAATGGGCCAGCTGTTCAACTGGTTTTGGTTGCCTGTAGATCATGTCCAATCCACATCCTACCAATAGAAAATAGATATTGAGAAAGTGAAGAAAAAATTATGATTTGGGGCAATAATCATTAGAATGTACCTCTCCTAATTTATCAACGTTTATAGTTGCCAACAAACCTTGTTTATACATATCTTGACCACCTGCATATTCTCCTCATTGTGAGCTATGGTTTGTAAGATAAGTGAAGAGATTTTGAAGTTATTTAGGGAAAAAATAACCTTTGAGATATGTTATGGTGAATGGTGGATTTGTACAAAAATAGCGAGGCCCGGTTATAATCTGCAACAAAGTGAGAACAAACTTCATAGTTGAAATGCGGGGCGGGTGGGTATCTTGAATAATAGTGGGGAAATATGCTAGATGAATACTTACATGATGAGTAAGGGGGCTGAAACTAATGTTTCTTAACATTAACATTTATCTATTCCTAACACTTCTAGAGTCAACAAACTGATATAGTTTAGTTTTGATATGCGCAGTCGACTTACCAGTGGTTGTTAAGACTATGAAATACATAAGTCAACTTTTACAAAGCTAGTGTTTGGATAAGCGTTTTCAAAAGAATTTCTATCAAGCAATTTAATGAACGAATTACTTGCAACGTCATTGAAAGAAACGGGTCAGCATTCGGCTTATACCCACACGACTTACAACATGCCAATAACGCAAAAAGAAAAAGTATACTTGCATGTACTGTATACTGATTAAAATAGTAGGAAATAAGCCATTCACATACTTTTAATGTTTTATTTTCTGCTATTGAAATTGTTTATATCATTGTGGGATTTTTGTTTATAGTTTTTTATTTTATTTTCTTCATCAAATAAGCCCAGAAAATTTCATAAAATAAGCACTTTGTCACAGAAATAGTAAAACATGAGGTAGTTTCACTTCAAAAGCATTCAGAGCCATAAATCTAATAGTTTTGGATAACAGTTGTTCAAAATATTGATAATCAAAAAAACTTGGTAAAAATATTTACCTGCGTGTTTCATAGAACTTGAAAGTTATTTGTGTGCAGAGTCCAAAAACGATCGAATATTTTGATACTGTTATGGTAGTTTCAACTTTCGTTGGACGAAGTGTGATGGTGTCATTGGTATCTATCGTGCGACGGTTTTTGAGAATATCAGTGGTGTGAAGATGTTGTTCAGCTGATGTCGGTAAGCTACTGAGATTGGCAGATAGACTTGGCTGACCAGTTGTCAAACGCGTCCTCACATTTCTACTTGAACACACATTTTGGACAACCGTCTTTGGCACTTCACGTCTTTTAGTGTATGCATTTGGAAACTCCTCGGTTGAAAGAAAATGTTTGCAAATAAGTGATCCTGCTTAGGGAAAATAAATAAATAAATAACCCACTTTTAACTATCTGCATAACAGATTCGTATATAACATACAGAAGCTGACCAAACAGATTACAAAGGTCTATTATTTCAGCTCACCTTCTTCAGGATGAATTGTAAGTCCTTTTGAAGTATGAACAGGCAGGCGAGCAACCACGCTGGTATTTACATCGGTCGTAAACCGCGGCTGAGCAATCACATTATGCAACATATCTGAAAGAATAAAGGCCATTAAGAATAATTTGCTTGAATTTGAAAGCATCAGAAATCTTAAATGTAACGACTTTATATACCAACCATTTGGAAGTGGAGATCATGAAGATAAGTTAGTAAGAATATATACCTGTGCGGATCATATAGTTTGTTTGAAAGTTTTTGGCGCTCATATTCCTGAAGCAATGTATCATGAGGTTTTGATTATGTTATACCTCCGTATCTTTTGGTGACCCAAGTTGAACTGACAGCTATGACTACAGGATCTATCATTTGTGCGTAGGCACCCATGTCAAATTTCTCGACGTCGTCATTCCATATAATGAATGGTAT
This sequence comes from Tanacetum coccineum, assembly GCA_026074375.1. Classification (NCBI taxonomy): domain Eukaryota; kingdom Viridiplantae; phylum Streptophyta; class Magnoliopsida; order Asterales; family Asteraceae; genus Tanacetum; species Tanacetum coccineum. The sequence continues at coordinate 4,945 of BQNB010027144.1, read as the reverse complement.
ATTAATGCCGCTGTTTGAAGAATTTGTTTTCTTGTGTTAGTTAAGCTACAAAGATAGAAGATGGGCGAGTTTTGAAAGGACTTACTCAAGGTTTTGAGGTCCCGTCCGCAGGATGATTTAGCATGTTTTTACATTCTAAATAATTGCTCCACAGTCTCGGCACATTCTCTCTTTTTTTTTTTCAATTTTTTGGTTTTTTTTACATTTTCCCAAGTAGAAATAATCAAGTGGAACCCCTGGTAAAAACAAACAGGTATAGAAAATCAGTCTAATCCATTTATGAAATATGCGCGTTTCTTCGTTGCAATAAAAAGGCGTTTAAAATTCTCACCGTTGGGTACTGCTGCTCCTTGTCTTGTTGAACTGTATTTTTCTCAGATAGTGCATATTTTTAGGATTCCAAAACAATAAAAATCATAATTTTTGGATTAATAACGAAGGAGTTATGGATTTTTCATTTTTACGACAATAAATACTTTTATAAAACTAATTTTATAAAAGTTACTGTTCACATCAGGTATTTTTATTTTGAAAACACCATTAGTTAGATAAAACTTTGAATTACGAAGACGTGCTCGAAAGAATCACTAAAATCAGAGTTAAAACGAATAAAATACGACGTTTACGAGTTTACGATAACTGAATTTATAAAAATAAATTTATAAAAGTCCATGAACAGTAAAAATCACTGTTCACCAGGGGACTCAAAAAATGAAAATATAATATTTTGATACATAGTCTTAATAAAAAAGCGTGGATGTAAGAAACATACCAAACGGACTTAAAACGAGAAAGTTACGCCATTTTTACTAAGGAAATATTTAAAAACGTTTTAACTTTATAAATATGATTTCACAAATTCAATTAGATGGTGATGTAGCTATATAGAATTATATATGGTATTAGTTATCTAAGGTACTTAGTACTCATACGACCTATAATTAATTAGGTTGCATTCGGGCGTTTTCGTGACGCATTTTCTGTGATTTACATTGATAGTTCATTCACTCAAGGTGAGTTTATAGCCCATGTTTTACTTGTTTTACATATACGTTACAACTTTTAGGGTGAGGACATGCTTGTTACCAAATGCATTTACGTGATTGATTTGAATTTATTACATGTGCATTTACAATTCATTTTACACACTAGTCTGCATACTCAATTACTTATTTTTAGGACGAAATACATTGCTTGTTTCACTTATCTTTGAAAATAAGAACATTACTTTACTTTTACCCAAATGATTATGGATTAGCTTAAGCGGATTGAACAGTGAATTACCTGGAGGGTAAGCACGAATGTTATGAAATAGATCTATTCGGGTGTGACAGCCCCGTTCGGGTGATTAGCTATCACTGGAGATGAACGTTATAGTATGTCGAAGCATAACATTTATACGAACACGAACACTTACGGTGCCTTGAATAAAGTGGCATATATATGAGTCTACGCAGCAGTTTCATGAACTTAGAGTAATCGTAATCATTGTTTTATACACACTTGAATATTTACGTTGCCTTGAATAAAGTGGCAATACATAACTTGAACAATGGTGGTCCAACTATACTTAACTTTTTTGTGACTATTTGGGGATTTAAATGGTCATGCATACTTTACAACTCTTTGATTTCTAACATTTATACATACATTTTTTAGGAACATACAAGGATTGGAACGGTCATACATACTTTACAAAACGTTGGTTCAACATTTATACTTAAACAAACCTATGAACGCACCAACTTTATGTTGACACTTTTAAGCATGTTTTTCTCAGGTGAATTAGATGCTTGGCTTATGAGATATGCATTGGAGTCTAAATAATTCAAGAGTTCTTTTCAAACGACACAATTAGAGGTCGTTCTCTCATGACTTAAGCGATGGTATTATGAAGTAACGCTCCCGGAAACATATTCCGTTGCGACCCATTTTTGGGGGTGTTACAGATTGGTAATTAGAGCCAAGGTTATAGAGAACTGGGTTGCATATCTTACCTAGACTATAACCATTTTCAACGATCACATTTTTAAAAGGGTTTTAACGGGACATACACACACTAATTGTTTGCATTAGTTGGTCATACTATATGCTTACATGATTAATATACGTGTTTATATTGCATTACGTATATTACTACTCATGATTTATATATATACTTATCTTCTCCCAAGTATATTTTACACTTGTTTATATAGGGCTTATCTATATAAATACTAGAACATTTCTCAAAACTCTTACACAACTTTAACATACTATCTCGCAACATTTCACCTTTGGAGCACAAATTTTAGAACTAGACTAATTTTATTACTCCTCTGATTTTGAAGAGAATGGCACCAAAGAAAAGAACCACAAGGACATCACCAGCCACAACAACCACCACCATCACACCTGTCACCAATGCCCACCTTAAGGCATTGATCGACCAAGGCATTGCCGGTGCATTGGCAGCACGTGATGCTGACAGAAGCATGAATGACGATGACAACCATAATTCGGGAACGGGTGTTAGAAGGACAGAACGAGTTGCTCGTGAATGCACTTACCTAGACTTCATGAAGTGCCAACCCCTAAATTTCAAGGGTACTGAAAGAGTTATCGAATTGACTCAATGGTTTGAGAAAATAGAAACTGTGTTCTGTATAAGCAACTGCTCTATGGAAAACCAAATCATGTTTTCCACTTGTACTCTTCTTGGAAGTGCTCTAACGTGGTGGAACTCCTACGTTAGGACTGTTGGTCACGATGTTGCATATGCAATGACTTGGACAGACCTGAAAAAGAAGATGACTGACAAGTACTGCCCGAGGAGCGAGATTAAGAAGCTCGAGGTCAAGATGTAGAACTTGAAAGTAAAAGGTACCGACGTGATAGGGTACAACCAACGTTTTCAAAAACTAACATTGTTGTGTGTTAGAATGTTTCCTGAAGAATCAGATAAGATTGAAAGATATGTCAGTGGTTTTCCCAACATGATTTATGGAAGTGTGGTTGCATCAAAGCCTAAGACAATGCAAGAGGCAATTGAAATGGAAACTAAACTGATGGACAAGAAAATCCTCACTTTTACTGAACGTCAAACAGAGAACAAAAGGAAGCAAGATTATAACAACAACCAAGCTCAACAACAACCTCCCAAGAAGAAAGTTGTGGCTATAGCTTATACCGCTAGGCCTGGTGAAAGGAAGGAGTATGTTGGAACTCTACCATTATGTTACAAGTGCAAGTTTCATCACAATGGCCAGTGCACTATAAAGTTCGCAAACTGCAAGAGAGTTGGTCACTTGACCCGAGACTGTAGGAGTCCTTCTGCTACTAACAATCAGAGAAACCTCACTTGCTATGAATGTGGGAATCAAGGGCATTACAGAAGTGATTGCCCAAAGTTAAAGAACCAAGACCATGGAAACCAAGCTAGAGGTACTAGAGCACATGGAATGGTACATGCCTTAGGAGGAGGAGAAACCAATCAAGACCTTAATGACATGGAGGATGATATCAATGCTTAGACTCTATTCCTTTAGGAATTTTCATTGTATTTTCTCTTAAATTTCTGTTATGTTGTACGAATGATTTCAAATATCTATCAAATCAATGTATTGTGAAAATTTCATCAAAACTACTTTAATTCTCTACTTATTTATTTATAAGAAACTCTCACAAATATCATGAAATCATAATGCTATTTTGACGAAAATGAGCAATGCATCATTAGTCCTCAATTATACATGGCCTGATCAACTATGTATAATTCAAGAAGGACCATGCCATGCTGAGAGTAGTCACCTTAAAACTTCTTGCCAAGAAACAATTTTCTATTTATATCAAGTCTTGTGTGCGTATTCATAAAACGTATTTATCACGAGGAACCAACTAATAATCATGATAACTAATTAAACTCTTACACCATCTTACAATAAATTATACGTCATCTTATACCAAATCCTAAGCCAAGGAGCCGAGACAAATCACTAGTCACCCTGGGGCAATTCGCTATCAAAATGGTTCGCCAAAAGAGTTAAGCCAATGAGAGGTGTAAGCCTTTAGAATTTCAAGATGGCGACCGAGTCATGTTGAAGGTATCACCTTGGAAAGGAGTTATCCGTTTTGGCAAACGAGGGAAGCTAAACCTCAGATATGTTGGACCTTTCAAAGTGTTGGAAAAGGTTAGATCCATTGCTTACAAGCTTGAGCTTCCTCAAGAGCTAAGCAGGGTTCACAATACATTTCATGTATCCAACTTGAAGAAGTGTTATTCCGACGAACCATTAGTTGTTCCGTTGGATGGACTCCACATTGATGACAAGCTTCATTTTGTCGAGGAACCGGTCAAAATCATAGATCGTGAAGTTAAACGGTTAAGGAAAAGCCGTGTTCCAATTATCAAGGTTCGATGGAACTCCAGGAGAGGTCCTGAGTTTACATGGGAACGTGAAGATCAATTCAGGAAGAAATATCCACATCTCTTCACAGAAACCGCACCACCGTCAAGTGCCGCGTCTTAAGCCTTGAGGACAAGGCTCATTTAACTAGGGAAGACTATAACACCCCGTGTTTTAGGGTCATTTACGACGTCATTTATTTCACTATTTATTTTTAGTCTTGTACACGTTTGCTTTTAATCTTAAGTGTTCAGTTAAATCGCGTAAACTAAAAATGATCATTCATCGTAAACGGGCATCAAACAATTAAATGTTTACATCAAGCAAGTGTTAGATAATTATTTAGAGAATAATTTTTAACTTTGTACATTTTATTTTTATTGGTTACTTAAAGTGTTTACGTTTCGCGATAAAATACGTTTAGGCATTCCCAGAACCACCAAAACTTTTCTACGCTTCAACAAATACCCATTATTATACCTGTTGATAAAATATAATGCCTAAAAACATTACTAATATTTTTTCACATCTTTACGTTTTGATAATCACAAAATATAAAA
>BQNB010027143.1:5776-57900 GCA_026074375.1 Tanacetum coccineum | reverse complement strand
TTTTTTACTTTTTATATTTTATGATTTTTTTTTTGAATTTTTGAAATTTTTTAACAAAAATGAAACTTTCGAGGACGAAAGGATCTTCAAATCTTATCAACAAATACAAAACGAGAGATTCGTTAACTCAAGTCCCCGGCAACGGCGCCAAAAATTGATACGGTTATAATATACACTAATAATATATATCTCAATAAGAGCAATTAAGAAAATTCCCTAAGGAAAATTTACTCTTTAAAATATATATATAATATATAGTATACGTATCTTTACCGGAAAGTATGATTTCTCGAGTCGTTTTCTCAATGATTTGAGAAATTGAAACCTCGCTTGATATTGGATATTGATTTGAATAAGCCCTCAAATGAGCTTATTTAGCTACGGCTCTTTATAGAAAAGGGAAATGAAAATGTGTATAAGTATTAACTTGTGTATGATATGGATGGATGAGCTAATGTAACAAATTGGTTAAGGCGTTTGTGTTGTGTGTGGGAGGTCGTGGGTTCGAGTGTGGGCAACCCCTTTTTGCACTTTTTTTATTTTTGACTTTTATGAAAAACTAAATACTAAGATTTAATATGAATTATAAACTAATTTAACCTAATTAAATCTTTAAAAAATAGCAAATTAAGTACTAAAATTTTGGAAAAATGATTTTTAAGCTTAGAAAATCTTAAAATATTATAAAAAGCAGAAAACTATTTTTACTATTTTTAAATTAAAAATTCATATTTTTAAATTTAAATAAAAGCTCAAAAGATGAAATTAAGATCTAAAAAGTGTAAAAAGAATTTTACTGGATGTAAACCTAAAGCTATTTTTTATAAAACTAAAAACTATTTTTTTGTATTTTTCTGAAACTTTTTTCTATTTTTTATTGATTTTATAAGATTTTAACTTTCGAAAATTGATTAAAAATAAAATAAAAGCTGGAAAAATCTAAAAAATTCAGGGAAAATCTTAGACACTAGCAGGAACACAAGAAAAATAAGAAAAACCAAATTGCTTAACGAATAAGCCCTCAAATGAGCTTATTATGCTACGGCTTATTTATAAAAGGGAAAATGAAAACGTGTACTAGTATTTAATTGTGTGTTATATGAATGGATGAGCTAATGTAGCAAACTGGTTAAGGCATGAGTGTTGTGTGTGGGAGGTCGTGGGTTCGAGTGTGGGCAACCCCTTTTTGCTATTTTTTTATTTTTTTGACTTTTAAGAAAAACTAAATACTAGAACTTAAAAAGGACACTAAAATAAGCTATTTTAATAAAAGGGACTTAAGCTAAAACTAAGTAATAAGCTCTAAAACAGCTTATCAAAGCTGCTGTCACAGTAAGTAGGGGTTTGGGCTATGGTTTGCTAAAACAACTCTAAAAAGCTCAAATTAAGCTTAATTTGAAAAAGAAAAAGTGTTCTAAATAGCTTATGACTTGCTTAATCTAAAAATGAAAAGAAAATAGAGCTTAAAGTACTAAAAGACCACTGAAAGTTATGATGAAAGTGACATACTCAGGAAACTAATCAATAAGCTCAAAACCAAAATAAGCTCAAATGCTCAAAAAGCAAAGACAGCAAATGAGCATTTGTAAACTTGACAAACAACTTATAAACAACTAATTTAAGCAATAAAATCTACTACTTCAAGCTAGAATCTAAAATTTAAAAGCTAAATCTTATTGCTAACTGTTTTTGGCTTTTTGACTTTTTGTGACTTTGACAGCTAAATTAAACTAGGTAAATAAGCTAGAAAATGCAATTTAAGACTTAATCTATAATAAGCTATAACTAAACCAAATCCTACTTAAATTTTAGAACCTAAGACCTAATTTTACTTAACTAAGAACTAAGCTAAAAGTGACAGTACTAACTTTTTGTTAGTGCTGGTGCACTTTGCACAAGTGCAAACTAAGTAGTGCAGGTTACCTAAGGGTAAACCTGCACTTAGACATACTCAAATAGAGTGTACAAACAAAATTCAAGTAAGATCTAAGCCTTTGAGGGCTTAGATCAAATTTTCACAAGCTAAAGGTTTAAGACAAAATGCCCTGGTGCTGGCACTCTTATATTAAGCTCAAACTTACTAAATTTCCAAATCTATTTTATGAAAACTCATTTCCTAATGTTTATAACTAAATTCAAATCTGTCTCAAAAGGTATGAACCAAAACTTTTGACTTTTAATATGACCAAGTCTCCTATGCCAGAGCATTGATTCATCTGATGTAGCCTTTGCAACAAGACAAGTTAAACTCTCTTTAGGAACAATGTTCTTCATATCAAAACTGTACATGTTGTCCTTTCTAGGAATTTTAAGAAGTATCTGACTTTCATCAGGCAACTTAAAATTAGGAGATAAGACAAGACATTCAGTGTCAGTAAAAAGGACATAGTTCTTTTTGTCACACATCTGTGAGACACTAAAAAGGTTGAAATTTAACTCATTGACAAAGTATACATCTTCAAAATCAAGGCTATCAGTTTTAAGTGTTCCTTTACCAGAAATTCTACCACCATGTGCTCCTCCCCTAAATGTAACATAACCTCCATCAAATTCCTTGAAATCTGAGAGATAAGCTATGTTCCCAGTCATGTGCCTTGAGCATCCACTGTCAATAAATCCTGTATCATCCTGTTGTGGCTTGCCCTGCACATAAAAATAAGGAAATTAGTTTCCTTTGGGGACCCAAGCCATTACTGACTTGGATCTGCCTCGTGCATCAATGTAGTTGTGTTTCTTCAAAGTGATTGATGCACTATCAAGTTTGGTAGGCCTCCAAACCCAACATGCTGAGGCCTTAACAGCATTTGCCTGATTAACCCTAACAGCATTAACAACTGCTGAATGTGGCCTAGCAGTATTAACTGCTTTTGGCCTAGCAGTATTAACTGCTTTTGCCTTGGCAGTATTATTTGTTTGGGTAAACCTTTTGTTGGTTAATACTGTTTTTGATTGATAGGGCCTTTTTATAGTTGATTGTGCTGATTTTGAAAAACGTGACATTGGTTTAGCACTAAAAACTGTAGATTTGGGATGAGCAGTATTAACTGTCCTGGCAGTATTAAATGGTTTTAGGCCAGTTTTCATTAAAACTGCTCTTGGAACCATGTTCCTTTGAGCATTAGGGTGAGTCCTGTTGGTAGTATAGTTGTAGTACACCCTGTTATAATTATTCCCATATACCACCCTTTCCCTTTGATGGTATTTGCAATGAGCCTGCACATGATCAAAACTCCCACAAATGAAGCAAGCTTTGTTATACATCACAAAATCACTTCCTAGTTGATTGGACTTCTGTCCATTCCAGTTTCTTTGATTCCCCCTAGGACTTTGTGATCTATACATCTCAGCATACCTAACTGACTTTTTAACTGGTTTTTCATGATTTTTAGGTTTGACAAACTCTATCTTTTTATCAAGAAAAACAGTTTCTTTATCAACATTAAGTGAAGACTCAACAAAGCTACTTGTGTCTTTTGATACTTGTTCTTTTACCAAAGAGTCATCAGAATTTTCCTTAGAAGCATCTGATTTTTATCACAAACAATGTTAGACTCTTGCTTACTATCCTCAGAACCATAACTTTTGAATTCAGGGTCTTTGAATTCATCAAGACCAGAATAAGACAAATCAAGCTTTTTAGGTCGATTATAGATTAAAGGATGGGGTGGAGGAACAACATTATATCCCAAACCCTTTTTACTTTTGTCAGTTATCTGACTCTCTAACAACTTGTTTAGGCTCTTTGAGGCATTATCAAATTTATAAATTTTAAATTCAATGCCCTCTTTTTCTTGCTTAACTTTTTTAAACTTACTTTTAAGCACATTTATTTCATAGTCTTTGCAAGCTACTTTCCTTTTTAGAACCGCAACTTCTTCACCAAAAAGAACCTCATTCTTTCTATATGTGATAAATTGTTCTTCTACAGTTGCTAAACCTCTTTTACATATAGCTGCTATAAATTCAGTTTGATTAAGCTTAAAATTAAATCATCACACTGTTTCTTAAGAGTTTCATAGTTTTTTAGACAAGTTTTAGTGCAAGTTTTATCATTGTATACCTCAGAGTCTGAAAACGCCATTAGAGCCATGTTTGTCTGAACCTGTTCTTCTGCCATATCACTCCAGTCAAAACCTACACCATCTATAGCCAACATTGCCTTTGAAGATGTGTCTTCATTGTTTCCTTGCTTCCTAGTGTTGTCTTGATATTTAAACTGACCCTCTTTGTTCCTTGGTGCTCTACATTCCCTGGTAAAGTATCCCATCTTGTAACAGTTGAAACACTCTACCCAGCAGTATCATTAGCATTAATGAAAATTTTATTGCCTGTCCTTTGAAAGTACCTCTTTGCCCTCATACTTAGCAGAGAGAGCTGCCACTTCAAATCCATTGCTTCCAGATCATCTTCATGAATTTGCTCTAAGTCCTGCTGTAGGAGATTAGAACCATTGGGATTCTCAACCATGAAAGCATACACAACATTATCACTGAAGCTAGCAGTACTAACTTGAGGACTAGCAGTGTTAACATTAGGGCTAACAGTACTAACTTCATATGCAGGTTTAGCAGTATTAACATCATTAGTACTGCTAGTGCTTAGAGCAGTCATAAAGGCCAAGTTTTGAGCACCACTACTTGCACCAACAGATTTCTTTACACTTTGTTCAACAATTTTGAAGTTGTTGTACAAATCATCAATGCTCATTGTTTCAATTTCAGCCTTATTCATCCAGACTACAACATGAGTATTCCACTCAGGAGGCAAGCTGTTCAAATTTTTTAAATTTAAGTTCTTCTTGAGTGGACGACTACATCCAAGATTGCAAGCCTACTAACAATTCTTCTAGAGGGCTGTTAAAGATAGAGTCAAGAGACTCTGTGCTTGATGCACTAAAATTTTCATATTGTTGCTTCAAAAGTGTCTTCTGTGTTTTCTTAGTGGCTTCATTACCTCCAAATCGTGTTTCAATAGCAGCAAACATTGTTTTAGCATCAGTGTACTGACTGAAAGTAAGTTGATGTTCATTGGGAAGAGCCATGAGTAGCAAGCTTCTAGCCTTCACATCATTCTTCTTGTTGGTCTTTTCTTCAGCAGTTACAGGTATTACATCTTTGTAACAGAAGTACCATTCTCTTGTGCTATTGTGGTATAGATACCCTGAGTTTACCATCTTATGACCTCTCATAGCAGCTAGGTCTTGTACATGCGTACGTACTGATTAATTCTTATACCCAATCTCTTACTCACCTAGTTGAGTATAGGTAGTTAGCAGAAGTATGCAGATTTCAAATTCCATGATTCTAGATCAAAGTTTAGTCAAAGTAAAGCTCTGATACCACTTGTTGATCCTAATCCTTGATCGATTTCTTAGCTTGTCTAAGGTTAAATTACCTTGGATAAATCCAAAATAACTTGTTGTAGAAACTTTTTATGTATACTAAAGTGTATGCGGAATCTACACCTTAATATCTAGAAGTATTATGAATAAAACAGTAAATTGAAATGACAAATAACCAAACGCTCCATATTATTAGATCAATAATACGAGTATCTACACTGTACTAGGGTTTACAACCCTAAGCTTTTTTAATCGACTTCACAACTATGAAACTTGTATATCAACTAATGCCCTAAGAGCCTCCTTTTATAGACCAAGGAGTCTTACAAGGCTTACAATACTTTCCTAAGATATCATGATCTTTTCTAAAGAACGGCAAATCTCTTAAAAAATACATTATACATATTTTTAACAAAAAATAACTCCAATACTTATCTTCGTAAGTATTCTTGTTCTTCAGACAATCCTTATCTCTTTACTCGTCTTTATCCTTCTGACAGTAGTAATTCTTCTAGCAGTTGAAATCCATCAGCATAAACTTTTGTACCAGCAGTACTAATAAACATAAGCAGTAGTAACATTAGTACTAATATATACTAACAGTAGTAACTGTGTACTAGCAGTATTAACGTTACTACTAGCAGCACTAACTACTTGGCATATATTTCAGTCTTCAACTCTGAGCAGTCTTAACTTTAACTAGCAGCAGTAACTTAATACTAACAGTACTAACTTATACTAACAGTAGTAACTAGTAGTAGTAACTTTATACTACCAGTACTAACCACTTAGCATAATTTTCATTAGTATCACCAATAGTACTAAGTTATGCTTGACAACACTAATATATACCCGAGCAGTAGTAACTCTAAGAATCACCTTGAGGTCTCTAAGTCACAACATAATATCTCTGCTTCGGATAACCTGGTGACTCTTCGTATCCCGAAAGCTGTATCACATTTCATCTGAGCCACTGCCTATTAATGTACATTTCATGGCTTCTCCGCAAACATCTTTCACTTTAACAAATGAGTTACAACCAAATACCTTCAAATAAGCGATACTAGTATCCTTCCCTCGCCATTCCTCCTCTGAAATATGCAACCCTATTAGAACGTAGGGTATGCGGTAGATTAAGTAGGCCGTACTAACTGAATCTGCCCATAATATCTTCGGAGCATCTGCACGAAGCCCCATGCTCTCTGCTCTGAATGTTTAGTTCAATCTTTCAGCAACACCAAACTGTAGAGGTGTTTTCAGGACCATTTTCAGCATCACAATCCCGTTCTCGACACAAAACTTAATCGGTCAGCTACTATACTTTCCACCATTATCAAACTTCAAACACTTCACGTGAAGGTTTGCATTATACCTACCGTAACTCCAACTGCAGTCTTCGATAATAGTATCATAGTAGCGGGATCCTCAAATTGATGCAATAAATGTAGGGCCATAGCCTTCTGAAGAAAAATGGAGGGAATCAACAAACTTTTCCAGCATGGAAATCCGATGAAACCTTTATCAAGCATGGGAGCGCTTTTAAGGAACTCTTTTGAAGTTGTCCTCAATAACATTTGAACTGGGGGGGGGGAAGATGCAGAGGTGATTTTGTTTACAATGGTAGGTGTTCCAACACGAACAAGATTCTTGACTCAAGAGGTGTACGTTCCGACCTAAAAACTACTGCAGATGCCAAAACAGCATCCAAGAAATGGTTGAATACTCTCTAAAATGGAAATCGGAGCAATCTTTATGAGGAAGAATTGTACCAAAGACTACTGGACGGACTAGCTGCTATAACGAAGCACAACTGATAAATCTTTGAAGAAAGAGATTAATAAAGTGAATTGGAAAAATGTTTATGCTGCCTCAAGTTAGATGCGGGGAGCAAATGCAAAGGAAACCCCATTTTACACCAAGGATTGGCCCACTGGAAAGAAGAGGAGCAGTACACATAAAGAGAGCTTACTACACGCAATTTGGTGAACCTTTTCAAGGAGGGGGATATAGAGCAACTGCTCCAGGGTACTATCAAATGAACAACGCTAATCCTTTGTTCCATGAACGAAGGCAATCTATGGAATATATCTTGACCAAATTCATGAGTGAATCAGCAAAAAGACACGATGAAAACTCTAACTTGATCAAAGAAATCCGAGGAGATTTGCACGATGCTTTGCCATACGAACCAAGAGATCAATCAAAACTTTAGAAATTTAAACCGGGCAAATGAGCAAGCTACTACAGAAGAGAGGATTTGGAAGCCTACCAAGCTCAACTGAAATTAACCCGAGAGGCCAAGTTAAGTCAATTTCAACCTCCATTAAAGCTGATTCAAACTCGATACGCCGTATTAGATTTAACCAATACGTCGTATCCACTGGACTTTGAAGCTATTCAGTACTCACTTGGACCCAACGAAGAATATATTGCTATTAGAAGTTATGAATATGATATTTGGGAAAGAAACGAAGATAATTTGTCCATAATCTACCAAGATATTTTTAAGAAAAAGGACGAAGGATGGAAGGTAACGCGCACCAAGGAATAAAAAGGAAGATGAAGAAAAGTCTAACTTAAAGACTTCGCTGTAAACAAAAGTGCTTCCCGGGAGACAACCTAAAATTTTATTTAATTTTGTTATTGAGTCTGTCTTCCCAGACTTCAATATGGCGTATCCGTTCCACCCCATACTGCGTATTGAATGTCTGGACGTTATCAGTCTTTACTTTTTATGCACTTTAAAAACATTATTGTCAGTTCTGCGAATACGCCGTATTTAATTATTTGATACGCCGTATCCATAGACTGACCCGTATTTAGTTTGTTTTAGTTTAGTTTAAATTAACCGTAGGTACCAAGATAGGAATGCACCTGTTTTTCCTATATTTTACGCAGGACCTCGTGAAGGAAATATCGACGAATATTGGTGGAGAATTTACGAATCTGGAAATCTTGAAGTGTTAGAGTCTTGAAACCTCAAGATGACTGTTCAACATAAAATCTTGCTCATAAATGCAAATTAGAGAATCTACCGAGCAAAAATCAAGGGAGTTTCTCATTCTAATTCTTTTTAAATTCCCATATTTAATGTTTTTATATACAATGAGGATGTTGTATAATTCAAGTGGGGGGATGGGAATTAGAATGATTACTTGTTCTATTTTTCATAATAAAAAGCTTAAATTATGCTCAAATTTAAAAAAATTTCAAGCATACTTTTGTGAAATTACTTGTTACATAACCCGCACACAATAACCCTTGTTAGATATTGTGAGGATTTAATCTTTCTGTTTCCAAATGTTTACCCAAAATACACAAAATATGAGTGTGCTGGTGATGTTATAGACTTTAGAACTTGGCTTGGGTATATACTATTCGAGACCACAATAATGAGTTATTATGGATTTAATTGGGAGTAACTTGTTTTATATTGGTAAATTTAGGGATTACAACCCAAATCGCCTATACATGTTCGTTTTTTAACTAACTACCACCGGTTAGTTTAAACTCCCTGTTTGTGTTTAAACCCTTCACTTCACTTTAGAGTGGATGATCCACGAGAACAACCCGTAGAGCCTATCCTTTAGGAAAGAATTTACACCAACTATTTGTTTCGTCATACCTTACACCTTAACCGTACCTGTTAGATTAAATGTTTAATTTACAGTTGCTAGTTGTTTTAAAGTGTAAAGTTTGTATTTCCCGAGTCTTGTGTCATTTTCTATCTTTGGTGTGGTTGGAAATTTGCACATTGCAAATGGGAATGTATATTAGTAGTCAAAACTCATGTGATTTTACTACCGTCACAATTATTGGTGAAACCCCCCCCCCCCCCCCTCAAAAAAAAATAAAGAACGAGAAATTACCGAAGGCAAATTACTCAGGAAATTATTATGATGGTAAAGATGGTTGAAAACTACACAGACGTTTGAAGAATAAGTTAGCAAAAAAAATGGACAAAAAAATGGAAAAATACAAAAAAAAAATGAGAAAGAAATACAAAAAAGAGAGAAAGAAAGTTTTAAGATAATCATTTCGCAAAAAGAATTACCGAAGGAATTATACGAAGGATCGATTATTCATTGATATGTCTAAAAATCAACGATGTAGAGTATTGTACAAAGTGGAAGATATCGCCACTTGCCTTGTAAAGTATGTAAAGTTTTGGGAAGATTGGGAAGTTGACCGTTACGGGAACGCCAACTTAGGTTGTCATTTTTTATCAATGATCAAGACATTGTAAATAGTTATGTCTTTATCAGGTAACGGTCAGGAAATATGTGTCTAGCAACTTGTAACTTAAGTTTTAATCTATTTGTTTCTTGATTTTTTATTTAACAACATTTTGCTTCCCTCTCACCTAATGATTAGTCGTTGGTTTTACGCAAATGAGGACTTGTTCGAGTGTGCATGTCTATTACTTCGTTACGGCCATGTATGCATGTCTTAGCTGCCTCGTTGGTTTATGACTTTTGGTGAAAGTTAGAAGGTTCCTACCCTATATCTTTCTTCATCCTAACCGTTGGTTAAATTCGAATGGGGATGTGATCGAACACACATGTCTATCCCGGCGTTCCGGGTGTGTATGTGTGCTTCAGTTGCCTTGTTAGAATGGTACTTCTGGTGAAAGATTGTAGAATTATCAAACCGTACGCCTTTCCATACAAAAACCCATATTTACCTTTATAAACTTGTTACTCCTTGGCTTTAGTGGTGGAGATGTGTATCCTTGCCAAGCTTATGATAGAATACTTGTCACGGCCGAGCAATTGAGCGAATTAGTTGCATGTTACCACATAGATTAGTTGAGTGATTTGAGTGTATTCATCTTCCTATTTTGTGAGGTGTTTTGTTGTTTACTTGTAATAGATCGAATAAGTGCTTTAACAGAAATATCATTATGGGATACCTTTTTATAAAACTTCTAAAGGCTACTTGAGGACAAGTGGATTCAAGTGGGGGATATTTGATGACATCAAATAACGTCTATTTTATAGCATAATTTATCTCATGTTATTAACCCATTTTGTATAGTTATTGCAAAGAATTGTTAATTAATCGTTTATATTTGAAAATTGCAGTAATTATAGAGTAATTGGTGAAACTTAGCAAAAGGCGCGCATTCTGGAGCTTAAATGAAGATATTTTAAAGATTACTATTCTGAAGACCAATACGCCGTATCCATCAAGGAAGATACGGCGTATCCGTGCCTGCACTCACCAAAGACCATAAAAGGAATGAAGATCAATACGTCATATCCAAAGGACTCAATACGGCCGTATTCAAGATATGGATCAATATAATATTCTGGAAGATATCAAACGTGGTCCCTACTCCAAGAAATCCCTAATACGCCGTATCCAATACATGGATACGCCGTATCCAACCGACTTCCAGACCTTATAAATAGAAAACTCAAAAACGAGTTTTAAGTGTGCTAAATCATATTCTCGATACCTAAACCACAAAAGTCGATTTTCAGAAGAGAAAAAAGCAGAAGAGGTCGAGCAACGTATTCAATTCCATAGGAGACATCGTGTAATTCCATATACTTTAGTAATGGTTCAGTTTGTGACGGGGGTATCTTGCGTTAACTCGGTTAGTCTTACCTTGGATAAATTAGTACTCTTGTATTTATTATAACGTTTTGAAGGCTAATACCTTCGGGTATTAGCCATTATTATGAAGATCTGAATGTTTGGTATTTGTTTATATTGATTTCTTGATTTATCGTTGAGTGCTTGTTTATGTTTATCAATTTATACTTGTTTACGCGCTTTTGTATGCGACCTATCATTCAACTGGATCTAGCAAAGTGGACCAAGCGGATCTAGAGTCCGAGATAGCTCTCCATATAGTAATTTGAACAATTTAATAATAGTCTACCAAGTGTTGTCCTTCTAAGTCTGTGTCTAGGATACGCTTCGGGCTTAACTAGTTAATTGGATATTGTCGATGGTTTATTGATCGTGTTGACTAGCAGGTGACCTAGATAATTCAACAAATAACGTTCTGATTCCATTGGATAGTTGGACAAGTGGACTACTAGTGTATAGATTGCCATTAAGCGGTAAGTGGGTAAAGTCTTTATGAGCTAGGGTTTAACAAGATCACCATTGCTTTAATCCCTAAGATAGATTATAATCAGCAAATAAGGATGCTTTATGCGGATGCTTTAATTGTGATAGAATTAATGTGTCTAGGTCTTAGGATGATGTAACGCCTAAGTCTTAAGAATGATATGCCACCTCAAGAGAAGAAATCATTGCACTTAATAAACAAACCAACGTTCTAATCAGATTAATAATGATTAATACAGTTTTCTTATATAAGGTTCGACCGCTCTTTTATCTTTTGTCTATTAGCTTGCGTGGATAACAGTGTCTTGAATTGATTGTAGTCACCAACCAAACCGTGCCATTCTCTCAGGCTGAAAACCCCCTTTTCTCGTTAGAATTAAGATTTAGACTGACATAGGTTTAACATAGGATTAGAATAGAATTAACATAGATTAGATAACCAAGATATTAATTAAATTGATAGATTTAACCTCGCTCTCAGTGATCGACACCCTACTTACCACGAAACTTTTACCGATCGGGTACACTGCCCGTTAAAGTGTTGTTTTTGGTTGAGTCGGCAAAATATAAATCTAAAACTTGAAACAATAAAATATACACCACACAACGACACATCAACGTTCTTTTTTGTTGTTAGTTCTTCTATTACAGGACATAAATGTCTTTACAATTAGCTATACAAACGTATCAAGAATGTATGTTGTGTTTCTCACATTCATACACACAAAAGACCCTTATCATTAATATAACACGTTATACCAAAGAACAATCCGAAACAGAAAAGAGCGTCGTGGAAAGTGATTTGGTGCGAATTATTTTCCGCCATGACCTGTTCTGTTTCCCATTGTTCTTTGTAAAATCCCGTTCTGCTACTGGTCAACGCCTTATGCGAATCTTTAATCACAAAGACACAAACTATTTTATGGTGTCATATTCGGCTCCACAAAAGACTCTTATCAGGGATAAAATGTGTTCCACCATAGAATGATGAGGAATCAAAGAGAATGGCGTGACAAGTAATCTGGTGTATATTACTTTTCGCCTCACCATCCTTTACTCTCTATCCTTCTTTGTGTATGTTTATCTTATCACCGATAAGCGGCTTTTGTGGGCCGAAAATCGCACCAAATAAAATACGTCGAGTTCGATGCTTTGCTCGGCCTAAATGATGACATTGATGTGACTTGATATTTCTTCCCCCAGCCACGAAGTGCGGATTTTACAACTCGTTTGATACATTCTTAGTGAAAAGAGTTTTGATATATTGCTTTCATTTGCTGAGCAAAATATATGTTAAGTAGATGCTTAAATTATAGTAACTCGTTTATCTTCATTTCAACGACAATCTTTAAGATGAGTTAGTGAGACTTGAATCTACCGCTTATGTTTTTAGTGAGACTTGAATCTACAACCTTTTGGATAGATGAGTTAGTCACGCACCACTGGGTCAAAACTCTTGGTATTATAGTACGTTCTTTTACACTCGATTGTAGTTTTGTTTAGTTTGTGCAACCTTTTAGAGCGCAACCTTTTTAGAGTTAATTTTGGGTTTTGTGTGGTTCTCTCATCCATGGGGCATCAATGAGTCGTAAACAATTAAAAGTGAAGTTATGGTTTTATCTTTTCTTTTTTCCAATACGCTAAAATAAAAATCTCCATAACGAAATTTAATGTTTATGGATATTGCTTATAGTAATATTTAGGATTAAGTAGATTTTTTTATGTAAACATCAACTAACTAGCTAACAATGTATACACAAATTATCTTGGTCCATGTAGAACTTGAACTCTCAATTATTTGACTAAAAAGTTACGCACACACCATCTATTCTTCTATACTATTTTATAAAGCATGTAGCTAATTTCTAAAATTAGAAGTCTTAAAAAATTAAGTAAAAAAGATTACTAATTATAGAATCTAAAAAAAGTTATTACATTAATATAAATGTTTTAAAATTTGTAACTTTGTAACACTCTAACACTCATATCCATTTAAAATGTAACGGCCCATTTAAATGTCTTTATAGCCATTCAATATTGTAACAATCCATTAAAATATTTATTTGTAACAGCCCATTACACATCTTAATTAACATGTTTATTCGTAACAGCCCATGACACCGGATATAAAACCCTCCAAACAAATAAACAATTTCATATCATTTTCGTCTTTCTCTCTCAAAACCTAAAATACACACACTTCTTATATAGCAACCTGATTCGCCGCCACCACTGCCAACATGTGTTGATAAGATGGTTTTGGCTGGTGTTTTTGGTTTTAAACCTAAAATGACGAGTTGTTTTGTGGGGTCTAACCCCGGTGGTTGATACCCATAGGTTCGGGTAAAAAAAGAGAACTCGTTGCGTGTGCTCGTGTTATTGTTGTAACCTTACAAGCTATGTGTAGTTTGGGTGATTCGTCATTTTAGAAGCACCTTGCCAGCTATTTGCCTATTTCCCTCTGCTTTGCAAGCTTGATAAGGTCCGAGCACGACTCCAGTGATGTTCAAGTGACTCCCAGTGAAATGCTTAGCTCTTCAGTGGGACATGTTCTGCTTCACTCATGTTGATGCAGTATCTTCAAACCGTGTGTAGTATTGTTATTCTTGTCACTTCTTTTATAATTGTCGAAAATATCTCATAGTTGGTGTGTTCATGTTGATACAGCATTTTGTAAGAATTTTATTTGTTGGCACGTTCGGTACAAATTATATTTGGCCTTAAGTTTAGCAGTTAACTTCGCAATCCTGCAATTATTTGTATTTGAAGACGTTTTCAAGTTTTCTATTAAATTTAGGAAAAACTCTATAAATACCTAATGTATTCACCAAACTAAATGAACTCGATATGATTTTTTATGCTTTCTGGTTATGGTGAAGAAATGAAGAAGAGAAAGGGTTTGGGAGGATGGTGGTGGGCCGGTGAAGTATAGCTGTATGGGAGAATGAGGGTTGGTTTAAATATAAATCGCTCAATTTATATTAGTAAAGTTTGAATATTCGGTCTACAAAACAATGTTCTGGTTTTGTTAACAAAGGCACAACTAACATCACTTTGTACCCATGTTATATACACACAATCAATCCTTTGTCTGCAAAAAAAGAAAAGAAAACAATCAATCTATATTTTCGGTTTATGTCATTTGTATGGAGTGTTGTTGTCAAGGACCATTAAAATATGAAGGGTCTTAAAGATAAAATGGTTCACCTAATTAAAAAATAATTTTAAGAAAGGAAGGGTTCACTTAATTTAAAAAGGGTCACGAATAAGATGAAATGATGGATTTAGGTTAGAAGAGAGATTTTAAGTTCTTTTAAGGATGAAGAAGGTTTTATGATAAAGAGGCTCACTTAACTTAAAAAAAGAGTTTTTTAGTTGACTTTTGTGATCTAAAAATAAACACAAGTACTTACAATTATATTTTAGAAGTCTTAAAATTTTTAAGGGACCAAAACATTTTTTGTTTGGGAAAGATTTAAAATAAACACAAGTACTTACAATTATATTTTAGAAGTCTTAAAATTCACATCAGATTTAATGTATACGTTTTTTAACTAACACGTGTTAATAATAACTCACTTAAAAGAGTTTGTAACTCCTGGTCAAAAGGAGTTATGAGCTTTAATCGGACAATTAATCTAATAACTTCCTTCATGAATTCATAGTGGTTACGTGACCATAATCATGGTCTTTAAGTTAATGTTGAATGTCAAGGTGGTTACAAACATTTAATGTTGAAACCGCTTATTTAATAGTATGTATCTCTAGTGCTTTATATAAAAAAAGTTTATTTGTGAATTATATATATACATGATTGACATTGATAATCTATTTCAAAATTTTAATCAAAAAATTTATAACTTTAATGGGTTCTAACATTATGGCTTACAACATTCGATAAGTCAAATCTTCATCAATCGTTAAAGTAAAAATATTTTTTTTAAACAATTTTGTTCTTAATTATTTTAGTCGATTATTATATTGTTAACGAGTTATATTTTTCAATGTCTATTACATTTCATTTGTATTGACGTTTATTTTTAATTTATGTCTTTAACTACTTATATTATTCTCTTTAATTTGAACCTTATGTTATTTGGATGTGAAATAGTTGCATCAGTATGGTATTGAGTACCCGTCGTCGCATTGCGCGAGTAACCGGCTAGTAAGCAGTTAAAACACCATAACATTGTTGTATCCCTTTCTGTTTGAATCATGGTTGGTAACCTAGAAGTTCCACTGGGGTTAACAATTTGACAATCGTTGTTATTTGCTTCGAGACAATCATAATAACTTTTTTGTCTCATAGCCAAGCTAGGCATACATTTATTTACTGTTCAAATAGAAGTCGTTTAGTTTATATGTTATAATTGCGGGTTATCATCAAAACCAAATATCCAATTGTGGAATTTAAAAAGATTTAATTGACCCTAAGATCATTTTAGTATTTCAATATTAAAATTTAAAATAATAAATTTCAATTACAAACGCACACCAAACTATTTTACAACTAATATTATGACCTGAAATTTGCAAGCAGTTAGGTTTGGTATCTATCACATAAAAATAAATATTAAATTGAATAAGTATGGATATAATGTTTTTTTTGTTGGTTTGACTTGTATTTGTTTTTTCTTTCATTTTTTAGCGAGGAGCCTATAAAATATAGATTCAAGTTATTTTGGAGACTAGTAATCTTCTACATACTGAGGGACAGATCTGAGCCGTTGATTACATAGAATTTGATCAAATGATAAAAACATGAAAGGACCATTATTACCAAATTTTGAAACATTACAGAGGAACTAAAAATGTAAATATGTAAACCACCCCAACTACCCTCAATTTCCCGTCACAAAAAACACACACATCACACACATTCTCTCTCTCTACACATCAAACCCTAACAAAAAAAATCCCAAAATCTGCACAAATTAACCGTGCAAATCACGAAATAATCACGAAAATGGAACAAGTAACCAGTAAATCAACCGATCCTGAAAAAAAAATGGTTCAAAACGAACCGATTCATAACGCCGATGATGATACACTTATACAGATCCATTAGTGTTGTTGTTATTCAAAGTGAAGAAAGTAAAAAAGAGTGAGAATTAGTCAAATTGAGTGACTGCAATGGCTACACTTTCTACCGGAGATGATAACAAGCTCGCCATTTCTACTATCCTTATTTTCACAGGTAAATCACACACAATCTCTACACCTTTATATATTTGTTTGTGGTTTTTTTTAATTATATATAAAAAGTTTGATTAAATAAAGTGCAGCTCTTGATTCACAAACACTTCCATTAGTCCAACATTTTAAACTATCTCCTGATGATGGTTCCTTGTGAGTATCTATTTCATATTTACTCAACTCAATTTATATGTGATTACATTATGTCAAGAGAAAAATTATGTTGTGTTGGTTAAGTTTCCATCGGAAAAACTGAAAGGTGAAAGTATGTTACGTTTTGGTTTGCTTCGTAGTTTTTGCTTATTAGTTATAGTTAAAATGATAATGGATATATGTTTAGTTGAATGTGTAGATTCTTTTAACCACCAACAAATTGTCTAGTGGTAAGGCGCCTTACCTTCTCACAAGAGGTATAGCGTTCAAACCTCACATTTGCGTGTGTCTAGGAAAATGGTCGGAAACGGTCACGGGGATATCTCGGTTAGGCCGTGTACATCCTGAGTTAAAGATTCACCCTCCCCGGGTAACCTCAATAGTTAGTCGTTTAAATCAGTAGACTCTTTACCATGAGGATTGTATGCATTAATTTTTATTGATTTTTAAATTTTAGGACTTTGAGATTGAATTTCGTAAGTGAATGTGTATATGTGATCCTAGCAGAATGGAGGAACTATAAGTTCTGTAAGCAGTACGATCCGTAAATGACATAAGTTTAGGTTGCTTTAAGATTCTAGGATGAATTTCAGTCTACAATGTCCTTTATTGTCCTTCCTTAATATTGCGAGAAGGGTCTAAAAGTAACTAAATGATGGTCAATAATTTGCTAGCGCATCTGTCTATGTATAATGTATATAAAATAAACGGCATGTACTAGTTGCAATAACTTGTAAAGAGGTAATTTATGTTCTCCTGCATCAATGAAACTACGATCTCTGTATTTTTTGCTAGTGGGTTCATTTTGTTTGAAACTATTTTAGGTTTCCTGATGTCCCTTGGATCAGATAACATGGTTATTACAAGGATTTGAATATTAATCTCATTTATCCTGGAAAAGACCGTGACATAGGTGGGTGTTTCATTTCTTTTTTGGTACTATGATAGTGTGTGGGATATTCCATATGAGTTTGTTCCTTCCAGCATTACAAAAATATATTCAAGGTACCCACTGATGGGCTGATTATCTAGTTGATTTTGTAGATATTTGACCTAGTAATCTTGGATCTTAGTAGTCAATGTTCAAAGAAGTCAAATTAAACGGTTACTCATAGTCAGATTTGGGTGTTCTATTCGCACTGATAAACCAAACGCACATGACTATGTCATAAATATAGCCATGTGTTGCATAATACAAACATAAACGATGGGGAAATATTAGGATGCAGGTTTTACCTTTCCTTTTTAATAGTGTACACATGGTTTACATGATATTTGAGGATGGTTTTCATTATTGATTTCTTGAGTTATGTCTTTTACAGGGATCAATAGTGTGGGTACTGTTCTTGCATCTCTTGTGACTTATGCTTCTATTCAAGCATTGAAGCCTGATCTTTTCATAAATGCTTTGCATCTCTTGTACGTTCTTTTGATTACAAAAGTAATGCACGATAGGCTTGTATTTAGCAAGTTACATTGTTCACTACATCTGTATAGCAGATTTTGGGAGTTAAAAATAAGTACCGAGCCTTTGTACCTTACACAATCTGTATAGCATTTGAAGGTAGTATGAATGATTGTTAAATATTTGGTTGGTAAATTGTAGCATTTGGTTGGTTGAAACATTTCTCATTTGTATCACTGCAAGGAAAATATTAGCTACTGTAATTTCCATTTCGGGATTGTTAATTGTATCATTACGTTTTATTTATGGAAGTGCAGACGCATATAAAAAAGAAAACAAGGTATGAGTTCTCACTTTCTTTGTTTTAGTTAATGTAAAAAATCTCTTAAATCTAATTAGACATAAGCTGACTTGGTGATTTAGTTGGCCAAGAAAGTAAAAAGATCCTCAAAGTCGTTAAATATTCTGATTTCTTCAATATCAGTAGGTCCTAATGACACAAAATTGCTGAAGACCCTGAAAATATAGTTTGGCTAAAATCTGTAGTTCTTCATCATGTTTGTTATATAATACAGAACGCACACCGCATACTTTACGTGACAAGAGGAAACATGAGGATGCAGATCGTAAACAACGAAGGACAAGCAATCTTTGATGACGTTGTCCAGGTGCACCAAGTAGTGATGATCCCACAGAACTTCGTAGTAATGAAACAAGCTCAATAACAAAGGTGCCAATAGATAGCTTTCAAGACTAACGACAACGCCATGATCAACACTTTGGTAGGACACGCATCTGCTCTAAGGGCAATGCCTTTGGAAGTGATCGCCAACGCTTACCAGATGTCACCTCAGCAAGCATGGAGCTTGAAGAACAACGCTTACCAGATGTCACCTCATTTGGAAGGCCTCATCATGCATAAGCTCTGTATAGTTTATGCTTGTTTAGCTTTTTGTTTTGGAATAAAGAGATGGTGTAGGTGGTTTGTAGTCATATGTAATTTTACTTATTAATTATGCTATTTAGCCTTAATTGTGCTTGAACTTCAATTGGATTAATATGTTTTGTTGATGTGATTGCTTCATAATAAAGTTGTATCACTTCATAATAAGTTTTTATTATATGACATGTCTAATATCACTTATTATATTTTATAAACATAGTTAATGTCAGATATCAATTGTGATATTTCATAAACAAATAAACAAACAAGTATGTTTTTTTACATTTAATATCATTTGTGATATTTCATTAATTTGTATACTCTTCTATATGGTATCTTTCTAATATTTTTGAAACACATAGGTGATAATATATAAAAATATATAAAACCTATACCAAAAACCCTAAACACCTAACCACTAAACCCTATTCTAAAACCTTAAACCCTAACCACTAAACCCTATACCAAAAAACCTAAACCCCTAACCACTAAACCTAATACAAAAACCCTATACCCCTAACCACTAGGCATAATATCACAAGTGATATATATATAAAGATTAAAATCTATACCAAAAACCATAAACCCCTAACCACTAAACCTTATATCAAAAACTCTAAACCCCTAACCACTAGGTATAATATCACAAGTGATATATACATAAAATTTAAAATCTATACCAAAAACCCTAAACCCCTAACCACTAAACCCTATACCAAAAACCCTAAACACCTAACCACTAAACCCTATTCCGAAACCCTAAACCCCTAATCACTAAACCCTATACCAGAAAGCCTAAAACCCTAACCACTAAACCCTATACCAAAAACACTAAATCTCTAACCACTAAACCCTATACCAAAAACCATAAACCCCTAACCACTAGGTATAATATTATAAGTGATATATACATAAAGTTTAAAATCTATTTTATAAACCTAAATTCTTAACCACTAAATCCTATACCAAAACTCTAAACCCCTAACCACTAGGTATAATATCACAAGTGATATATACATAAACTTTAAAACCTATATCAAAAACCCCTAACCACTAAACCCTATACCAAAAACCCTAACCCCCAACCATTAAACCCTATACCAAAAACTTTAAACACCTAATCACTAAACCCTATACTAACACACTAAACCCTATACTAAAAACTCTAAACCCCCTCCCTAACCACTAAAACTTATACCAAAAACTCTAAACCCCTAACTACTAAACCCTATACAAAAAACCCTAAACCTCTAACCACGAAACCCTATACCAAAACCCTTAAACCCTTAAGCACTAAACCTTATACCAAAAACCCTAAACCCCTAACCACTAGGTATAATATTACATGTGATATATACATAAACCTTAAAATCTATACCAAAAACTTTAAACCCTTAACCATTAAACTCTATACTAAAAACTCTAAACCCCTAACCACTAGATATAATATCACAAGTGATATATACATAATATTTAAAATCTATACCAAAAACCCTAAACCCCTAACGACTAAACCATATACCAAAAACCATAAACCCCTAACCACTAGGTATAATATCACAAGTGATATATACATAAACTTTAAAATCTATACCAAAATCCCTAAACCCCTAACCACTAAACCTTATACCAAAAACCCTAAACCCCTAACCACTATGTATATATCACATATGATATATAAATAAACTTTCTTTACAACATGTGATAATCTAAGACTATTTGAAAACAACATCAGCCTTCAGACTTGCCAAAACCGCCTTTGGAACCTTTATTAACTAAGATTCATTTGTGGCTTAACACTGATGACCCCTAAGATTGTAATATCACCGGTGATAAATATAACCTTTATCAACCAAGTTTAACTCGTGGCTTAACACTGAATATCCTTGATATTGTAATATCACCAGTGATAAATATAACCTTTGTCAACTAAGATTCACCTGTGGCTTAACAAATATTACCTCTGACATTGTAATATCACTAGTGAGAAATAAATAATAATAATAAATCTCTTATGATAAAGCAATATAATGTGACATTAGTTATGGTATTCCATATATGATTAATATCACAGGTGATAAACCAATAAAATATGACACTAAGTGTGGTTATTTTTAAAATTCTTAACATGTAATCAATGTTATCTATCACTTGTGATATTATACTGTTAGTAGGATTAAAAGGGTTAGGCCTCTTCGGACGAATTCTTATTTTGCTCAAAAGCAATGCAAACACTTGTTTGATTCTAAGATTACGCCAAGTTTCTATTTGCATAATTTGCTTCCTTTTTATTCATTCTAGTATTTGTAAGTGACACTTAATTATCTCTTGTGATATAACACTATAAGGAAGATAAAGAGTATTTAAATTGTCGTTCTTAGTCACTTAAGAGTAATATCTCATGTGATAAAGTAATATAATGTGACACTAATTCTGGTATTCTACATATGAGTAATATCACATGTGATAAAGCAATAGAATGTAACGCTAATTTTCGTAGTTTACCTTGAAACTAAACCCGACATAGATTGCTATGTTTTGCCAAGATAAACAGATATGCAGTTTGAAGTAGGGGTGAGCATCGACATAGATTGCTATGTTTTGCACAAGATAAAAAATTTGCAGTTTAAATATTCTTCATCTTCCTTGCAGTGTATATCACAAGAGATAAATAAGTGTCACTTACAAATACCAAAATTAATAAAAAAGAAGCAAACCATGAAAATAAAAACTTGACGTATTCTCAAAATCAAACACGCGTTGCATTAGTTTAGCATTGATTTTAAGCAATATAAGAATTCACCTAAAGAGCTTAACTCTTTTATTCCTACTAAGAGTATAATATCACAAGTGATAGATAACATTGATTGCATGTTACACATGTGATATATAAATAAACTTTCTTTACCACATGTGATAATCTAAGACTATTTTAAAACAACGTTAGCCTTCAGATTGCCAAATCCGCCTTTGGAACCTTGTTTGAACCTAGTAGGATTAAAAGGGTTAAGCCTCTTCAGGCGAATTCTTACAGGTGATATTACATGTTAAAAAACATATTTGTTTGTTTCAGAAATATCACAAGTGATATTAGACATTAACTGTGTTTATGAAATATAACAAGTGATATTAGACATGTCATATAATAAAGCTTAACTAATAAACATTGTAAACTATTATCAACTTAAAATATCACAACTGATACAACTTTATTATAAAGCAATCACATCAACAAAACACATCAATTCAATTTCAGTTCAAGCAAAATTAAGAAGATAAAATAGGCGGTATCAGGGGCTATTAAAGTCAACTATAGCTGATTCATAATCTTCAAAGATGGTTTTACCATCTATTCTTCTGTACATAAGCATGCGTCAATGTAAATATTCCTCCAAATATCTAGAAATTTGGTCATTGTATTAAAGAAAAGTACTCAATGCCATGTTCTTTGAAGCTTCACTAGGATTCTGTCACACCCCCAGACGGGGCCTAGACGGAATACGTGTTCGGAGGCGTGACTTTATTGAGCATCTCAAGTACAAAGCATAAAGAACGACCTCTAAGGGTACGTTTTGAAAAATAAACACCGTTGCAAAGTTTTAAAATAATAATAATAAGTTTTACATCGACTAAATTTAAAAGATTCAAAGGTAAAATGCGGAAGCTTAAATAAGTTCAACAACGGTATTTAAAGACATAGATAAATCTCTGGTAAACCGGTACAGGCAAATAGACTTCACATAAGTCAATCAACAGCATCCATGCTAAGCACCTGAGAAAAACATGCTTAAAACGTCAACATAAAGTTGAGTGAATTCATAGGTTTAATTCAAACGTTGTTATAGTGGACCACAAGATATCAACACGTATGCGACAGTTATAACAAATACAACTTTACATAAAAAGGTATTTACGTTGCGCTAAGCTCATGACACCGAAGCTAATTACGTTTATAGCATAGTATATTGCTAGGTTGAAACAAGCCCCCGAGGTAACTGACCAAGACTACCTTCTTAAGTTTCGACATGGTATATATCCGTTTATCGGGAGCCCCGTGGGTAGTGAGCGCTACTCACCCGGATAGGGATAATTAGTCCCAATAGATCTATTTATAACACTCGCGCTCCCTCGACCGGTCCTCCAGTCAAGAGATTGACGGTTCATGATAAGTGGGGCAGTAGTGGTCTAAACGCTACTTAGGCAACACGTAAACAGGGAAATCTCACGTAACGTACTTGTGTCCAGTTTTAAAAACAAGCAATGTTTCTCACCCCAAGTTATAAAACATTTATTCAAAACGAGTAAAAGAGTGGGGCTATGAACTCACCTTATACGGGTAGTGGATCAAAAGGAATCAATCAACCGAAAATGAATCTCACGGTTCTAGCGACAACCTATCATATAGGTTTCGTTTAAGAATGATGTACAACGAATAACGCTTAACGCAAGAACTGATCATCCGAGCACGAGTAGACACGGCGTATCCCTTTTTAAAACGTACTTTCGAAAGTTATAAGTTTTGACAAGTCTCGACACTTCAAAACATCTTAGAAAATATTTTGTCTTTTAGTGTATTTCGTCTTTTAGTGTAATTCGTCTTTTAGTGTATTTTGTCTTTTAGTGTATTTTGTCTTTTAGTGTATTTCCTCTTTTAGTGTATTTCGTCTCTTAGTATATTTCATCTTTTAGTGCATTTTGTCTCTTAGTGTATTTCGTCTTTTAGTGTATTTCATCTTTTAGTGTATTTCGACACATCAACGTTGACTCAGTAGCTAAAAATGTTGACCTAAACTCGGCACTTACGTTTTTCTACATTTTATCATGAGTTTGATAATAAAAGTATATTTTTGATGCTTTTATAAAGTTTACGAAATTTCGGCATGACCTTTCTAAAAATATCGACTTTCCATTTTTATCAACCTCGACTCGTGAAAGTATCCGTTTTACAAAGTACATCTTTTATTGACTCGAAAGCATATCCGGTCTATTTTCGACAACACCTCAAATGTCGCAACAAATCCGTTCTAAACCTAAACCTTTTCGACTTTCATTTTACGCTTCTAACAAAACAAACATCTCGCTTAATCTCTTTGCCAACAATATTTAACTCAACATACGATAAATCTTAAATAAACGATATAGCCGTAATACTAACAATATACATATCAAAATAGTCACAGCGAACTTTTAAATGCAAAAGTACAACTACTTTTTATGTTCTTCCATTTATAAACAAAAATATTAAACTTTGAGACTTGTAGTTTTATAGAAAACTAGATAATGATTTTTACGATGATCCGCTTTGTACACCTTGTTCGGGATGATCATACGAATGCAAAAGTACAACTTATTTATGAAAAGTAAAGATGACTTACAAAAAAACATGACGAAAGGTGGATTAGAAATCAAAAACAACCCAAATGTTGTTTTACAAATTACCCATATGAACTAACAATCAACACGAATAATATATCTTCAAGTGGATGATCAAAGATTAAAAACAAGTGGGTTTGTGTGTGCTTGGTGTTTCGGCAAAGAGAGGAAAAGAAAGAAAGAAAAAGTAAAATGCAAAGTGTATGTGTGTGAATGAAATGAGAAATGAGGTTAAGAGTATATGTATAACAACAAAAGTTACACACACACACACACCTAGTGTGTGCCGTGGGTTAGGAGGGGACAAGGCAGAAGGGGACCAATTTGATCCTCAAATGGGAGTTTAGCAAGGACATGGTGTAAGCCATTTTGTAGGTGGTTAGTTTGATTTGTTAACTTGTAGCAAAATTCAAAAAAAATGGATCCCATGTATGTATATGTGTGTGACCGGTTGGGGCATGGCCAAAAGGGGGACCAAAAATATTTTTCCCACTTTCTAGGATCACTAGTGCTCTTTTGTGAATTAATTTCCAAGGTATAGCATGCACATGCAAAGTGTAGTTAAATTCCACGGATCACGTAAATAACGAAACGAGTAACGGCATCACGAAAAATTACGAAATTTTAAACATTGCCTTAAAACATAAAAATGTGGCTATTGCCAAAATACTACAACGTTTGGTGTCCCGGTTCGCTCCCGGCGACGATTCTCAGATAATAACGAAATAACTTCCCGGTTAAACGGAAAAGCTTAACGAAACATTTAAAAATTCAAATTACTACACGGAAACGGCTAACTTATTGAACGAAAATTCTTGGGTTGTCATAGATTCTGTCAAGAACCCATAACTTGCTACATGATTTAACAAGAAAGTCTTTGGGGGAGATCGTTAAAATACAGTTAATTAAGTAGCGGATGGTTGCAACTTTATCGGATCTTTAGGCAGTGATAGTTCCAACTTTATCGAATTGTAAAATTCAACAGCTTCGGATTGTGGATTTACCTCCAATTGTGTAGTTGATCCGCTGCATTCGATATCTAGTCTAGGAGTATATAAAAGATTGTCACTTGACACTAAAGTGGAAATTTTTATTCTATCAAGTGTTGTGTCAACTCGAGTTAATGTAGATGTGGGAGAATCTAATTTCTTATTTGTGGCATCTTGTTGTTCAAGGTTACTAATAATCTTAGGTTCACCCACACCAACATTTTGGTGCAACAAAGAGAGAATTGGCGGCTGTTGGGTTTGCTCTATACCCTTCACGATTTTTAAAGATTGATTTCCTTTCAAAGTACCTGTCATAAAGCACAAACCAACAATTAGATATAAAAAATATCATATAATTCTTATTTAGAGAACAAAGTACATACATGTTACCTAAACCATCTTCGGCAACACTCATCAGAAATGGAAGCAATCTTCTATGAGTAAATGAGGTTGGAGTGTGAAGCATTTTTATTCTAGAACATGGTGTAAGTACCTAACGAAGAATAGACAAGCCAAATATAAAAGGAGCCATCAACACTACATAAAAGTAAAGCTATTTCACTGTCAAAATCCAACTTTAAAAAATAACGCTACTTTGAAACTACCTAATTAGGATGCAGAAACAAAAGAGGGTGAGCATTACCAGCTTAGTTTTTGGCTTTACAACCACATCCAACATTTTATCACTCTTGGGTTTACTATAAATGTCTGCATCAGCTGGTGTCATCTGCTCACACTCCTCTAATGCGTCATGTAGAACGTCTTTATGGCTTTTCTGCACCACATCAAAACTCTCAACAATCCTACTTACTTATAGATTCACCTTGTTTAAATATTGTTCTTCACTAGCACTTTTAGATGTCTCAGCTATCAAATTGATATCGACATATACTGCACTGATCTACTGCCCTCCATGGGCAACCATATTAAGAGCGTTATTACCTAACTTCATATTTTTTCCAGGCAAGTTGGTGTCAATTAGCTCAAAGTTCGAAGAATCTGACATTAAAATCATGCCAGCTAACGAGAGGTGATGCGCTAAGAATGAACAGATAAATGAATATATATAGAACCAATTTAAGCGTGTGTATACCTATGTCCTGTAGATAAGGGAGCAACCTTATATAGCTGAATGAGCTAGGACTTTTGAAAACCTTCCTTCGAGCACGCAAACTTGTTACCTATAATTTAATTCCAGAGTAAATCTTTTAATATATGTGATAACCATAATAATGCATAAGATAAATATCAGCCTTAACATTCAACTAAACAATGTATGTAATAAAGTGATGATAATATTATGCCATACTTTACAAAAATTGACTCAACAACATTAACTAGAAGTAACATTGCCAAATTCAGGGGACTAGATTAATAATTACAATAACATTATTGCTACTTAAACAAGTATCCATCGTATTTTTAGATTTTATACCATAATAATGTAACAAATAAACATCGACAACGATATTTAACTAGTTCATCAAACTACCTGAACTACGGTACTTCCAAAAATACCAATAATCCAAACAAACATCACTAGAATTTAATCAAAGAAGCCTGAACTTTTAACTACAATCTTTCGGCTGAGCAAACTTGTTACCCCTATCAATATTTACATAAGCACCTCAATTTACTATACGATACATCTGCCTAATGTATCTAAAATCCACTACCACTAAACAAGCTATAAATATCCAAAACTAGCAATAACTTTGAACAATACTATACTTATGCACCTGAACTTACCATTTCAGTAATTACCTGTAACATGATACTTGTTACAAATGTACCTAAATCAACTACTACTGATCTACTAAGTAAACAAACTAATGATATCTGCAAACAACTATTACTTACTTTCATCGCACCTGAAAATACTACTACTAAACAATCTACTAGTATCCGCAACCAGCAACAACTTCAAACAATACTTTTCATATGCATCTATATTTACTATTAATGTACCTTAATCTACTATTATCACTAAACAAACTACTAATATCGATTCAGAGCCCGACTTATTGAAAACCTAATATAACATATAGTTACCCCATCGTCCAATAGTAGTCCGTCAACAAATGTACCTTAATCAAATACTAGTAAACCGGCTACTAATATTCGCAACGAGCGATAATTTGGAACAATAATTTACTTATGCACCTAAATTCAGTCTCATAGTCATTAAATGTAAATACATTTTACAAATGTACCTTAATCTACTGCTACTAAACGGTGAATGAATATCAGCAACTAACGTCACCGGTTAACTTCAAACGATAATCAATTTATGCACCTAAATTTACTATTACAGTGATCACGAGCGATAACTTAAAAAATAATTTACTACTAAAGTACTAAACAATCCTCATATTTGAACAGATTAAACAGTTCAACGGTAATTAATATTTATGTTAGGTCTTAAAAGGAGTAATTAACACCTAAATTCTACTAATTACCTACTTAATTACATACATCTACATGCAGTGTCATGACATCATCATACATGCATTAGATTATAAATAGTGACTAGCCTAATTTTACACCAGAAAGTGTATAATACAATACAAGCATTAGATTATAAAAAGTATTAATAACTTGTGTAATTAACTTGTTGAAATAAGTAGAGATTATGAACTTACGAGAACGGAATTGAGAAGTTGAAATTGAACATCTCCTAGCAGATCGAGATTAGAAACTTCAAGCAAACACGCGCCTAGTTTTGCAGCGCGTGTAATCATTTCATTCCGATCATCACATCTCCTCACCATCCGATCAAACACCATCTCAATTACCTCTTCATTCTGACACAAAAGATTATCAACTATAATTCATCATCAGCATCTTCATTATACATCTGATCCGACGGTTGTGGTGGTTTGATGACATAGCAGAGGCATTTGGGAGATGATGATGATAGGTGAGGGGTACGTGTGATTGTGTGTTTTAGTGAGACGGATTGGAAGTATGGAATAAATAAATGAATAATAAAATTAAGAAATAAAAAAGAAATGATTTATGACAAGAAAATAGGTTTAGACAATTAAATCTTAGATTAATCACCACCATTAGATTAAATTTAAATGAATGGTGAGGATTTGTCCCTTGGTATGTGACGAGAAACTGGCATGCAAATGAACTTTTCTCATAAAATATATCTTTTCCGAAACATTATACATAACGGGGTTTTTAACCCGTGCCCTACTGCAGGTTGCGAGGTTTTATGTTATGGGCTAACTTTGCAACAGAACGATAATCAAAAGATTATTTTCGTACAGTGTCATTAAGGACTAACTTTGTAACCGAACGATAACCCAAGGGCTATTTACGTATATTTTTTATGCAGGAGTGGTGAAAATTTCGAAAATAGTCATTGAGTTATCGTTCCGTTACAAAATTAGTCATTAAGTACTAACTTCGTAACGAACCTATAACCCCAAACACTATTTTCGTAATTTGTTTTCTCGAGCTTGGTAAAAAAACGCGCTTCTCAAAGCGGTACTGTTAATTGTTTTATAGTTATAATTATAATATATAAAATTTTGACTTTAAAAAGTAGTATTATTGCGAAAAGAAATGAATAGTAGTAGTTATTTTGTCTTTCTTTTTTATGTCTCACAATAATTGTCTGCTATTAAGAATAATTGTTAGATTTGTTTAAATTTATCATATTATCTTAGTTTAAATTAATATTTACAAAAAAAAAATAGTATTTAATTATCAAAACGTAAAACTGTCTTTTTTCAGCTTTCGTATCAAACCATTAATTAATACATTTTCTTAAGCTGTGTATCTTTTACATGTGTACAATAATTTTGAGACGAAGGCAGTAATATTTATATTTTCTTTACCTATTCATGTCGATTTGTCTCACAGTATTTTTGCTAATCATGCATTAATATTATAAAAATATTAATACTTCTAAATAGATAATTCATTTAAAAAGTATAACATGATGAACCTAACATATCATAGTGTACACACAACTACAAACACCAATTCTATTTTTTTGGTGCATAAATAATTTAATCCCAAATCAAAATTTAAGAGTTTAAGATTGAAAACGGGGTCACATGATGAACCTAACATATCATAGGTTACTGTTAGTACAAAATTCGTGTCGGGTTTAACAGTGTCAAAGTCCTTTGTCGGGTCGGGCCTCCAAATGACTTTAATGCTTGATCTTGTACTAGAGCAAGAGAAGTGAGATGATTTTCTGCACAATTGAAAGTAAACCGTTAGCCTTACCGCAGGGCGGACCCCACGATTAAGCTCCGGCGTGAGAGTAAGTACACATGTTTGTCAGAGAATGTCAGAGTACGTGTGTGAGTTAATGATTAGACAGAATGTACCTTTTTGGGGTGTGAAATGACCCCTATTTATAGGTAAGCCCAATACTAGGGTTTCCTAGTATTTCGCTTGTAACTGTTGGTGGCCGGAGTGGGTCCCTTGTCGGGCAAGGGTCCACGTATAATCGTGTTTGCGGACGCGAGTGTTCTTCCGCGGCCGGTGTTTGTCCGCGGAGGAGCACGGGGTGCGGTTGAGAAGATACTCGCGTGCGTCTTTGAAATATCCGGAGCATGGCCCTTGTCAGGCTTAGCAGTCCAGCTATTTGTTGTATTGGGCCTGGGCCCATATACGTATATTATGAACTAAGCCCAGTAAGCTTGGTGCTCATACTATACGTTATCAAGTCCCCCCAGTCTAGTTTGCTTACTGTACGCGGTACAATTATAGCGTGCGGTGAGCATTACTAGACTTAAAGTTCCGCGATCAAATTTTCGTTTACTCCTGCCTTACTCCGCGGCCTTTGTACCATTTTGGCAATTTGTCGTTGGTTATGTGGACTCTTCATGTTCTTTCATCTTCTGCGTGATTTGACCATCTGGGCCCCATATCCAGCTGTTATCATTACCTTTTTACTATGTTTTTGCACCGTTGATTGGGAAGTGTTTTGGCACGTGTCGTCATCCTTCCTTTACTTGACTTAAATATACCATGGGTATAAATAGCCGATTCGTGCCTTACTGTTTCTTTTTTCATCTCTTTCACTCTTCCACCATTGTTGATAAATTTCAAGGTTTTCTAGTTGCACAGCCCCCCTTATTCTAGTCTTTCTTTTTGATTCAGGTTAATTTCTTTGTTTCTCTTTTATTATGGGCAGTATTACATCTCTCAAATATGTTCTTACACAAGAACACCTTGATGCCATCTGTGCTAAATATTTTGTCCCCGAGGAAGTCCATCCTCAACTGCCCAGTTCCGATGCCACCATGCATGAGAGACCAGCTGGTAAAGTTGGAATGTACACCCGATTCTTTGATTATGCCAACTACCGTATCCCTTTTTCCACCTTCTTCGTGTCTGTTCTCACCCATTTCCGCATTCCATTTTCCCAATTATCCGTGTTTGGGTCTGCCAAGGTTTCTCATTTTGAAATCTTGTGCCGCGTTTGCAATATTGAACCTGATGTCAGTTTGTTTCGCTACTTTTATACACATAATTACAAAAATGGGTGGTTTGGGTTTACTAAGCGCCCAAACGTCCGTGCTTGTTATTCCAAGAATTTGGATTCCGTGAAGAACTGGAATGATCATTTTTTCTGGGTTGATGAGTTTGTGGTTCCTGCCAATGCTCGGTTTAAGTGGTTTTCGGGTTCCAATATTGTCAAGGATCGAGCTCCTACCCCCTCTGAATATAATGTGGAGCATATTAATACCCTTATTGCTCACGCCTCTCCGTTCCTTAGGTTCCCGGAAGAATTTCTTTGCTGGGTTGGCATAAGCCGTAATTACCTTTTGAATAAAGATACTTATCCCCGCTTTGAGTATGAGGACGGAGAGGGTGGGTTCTATTTTCCGTGCGTACTTTGATTATTGTTTGCATTTTTCCTGTTTTTCTCGCTTCTTTATCCTTTTTCCCTGTTGTTTTTTTGTAGGAATGGATTTGAATGCTTTTATCCGTACTGCTGATCCTCGCAAGGTAAGGATATTGCGAGGTATAGATCTGATGTTATTAATCTCAAGAAGGAACATCTATCGCGTCTTACTTCTATTGATATTAAGATCGACCAAGGTATTGCAAATGAGACTGACCTTTCTGATCGTCGTGATTCTATTCATATTCTGGAAGATTTGGACAAACGCGAGATTAGTGACATTGCTCAAAAGGCTAGGGTCAAATGGCTATGGAAGGGGATGAAAACTCCTAATTCTTTCAGTCAACGCTTAAGAAAAACGAAGAACAACTTGCTATTAAAGGATTCAAAAGAATTGGTGGATTGGATTGTTGATCCCATTGTATCAAGGGATTAATTTCAGGTCTCATTTCTCCTTACTAGATTTCAAGCTCCTACTGCTTTCCTTCTACTTATGTCCGGATATGATTAATGGTCTTTCTTCTGAGACAAGCGACATTTTTGAACGTTCTATCACTAACGATGAAATCAAAAAGGCCTTGTGGGATTGTTGTGGTGAATCCGTGCTCCGTGTCCGGCATGGTTACTTCAAATTTTTTATTACGACCTTTGGGATCTTATAGAAGTGACGTTATCAGATTGTGCAAGATTTCTCGGTAACTGACTACCAGTTATTCCAAAAGGGTGTAATTCCTCGTTCATTGCTTTGATCCCTAAAGTCTCTAATGCTACTCTTGTTATGGATTTTCGGCCTATTAGCCTGATCGGATGTCAATACAAAATTATTGGGAAAATATTAGCTAATAGACTTAGTAAGGTGATTGGTAGCTGATAAGCTCGGAGCATCGGCTTTTATTAAAGGATAGGAATTTCTTTGATGGTACCTCTTGTTCTTAATGAATTATGGCTTGGCAAATCGATCTCGTAAGAACAACTTAGATTTTTAAAGTGGATTTCGAAAAAGCGTTTGATTCCTTAAAATGGGATTTCCTGGATTTGGTTATGGAGAAACTTGGGTTCGGCATAAAATGGCTGTCGTGGATCAAAGGCTGCCTCCATAATGTTCGTGCTTCCCTTTTGGTTAATGGATCCCCTACGAATGAATTCGAGATATTTAGAGGCCTCAGACAAGGTGATCATCTATCTCCTTTCTTATTTATTTTGGCTATGGAAGGTCTTCATGCTTTCATCTGTAAAGCGATTAATATGGGATGTACAAAGGTATTTCAATTGGT
The DNA here is from genome assembly GCA_026074375.1 of Tanacetum coccineum. NCBI lineage: Eukaryota > Viridiplantae > Streptophyta > Magnoliopsida > Asterales > Asteraceae > Tanacetum > Tanacetum coccineum. The sequence continues at coordinate 25,264 of BQNB010027143.1, read as the reverse complement.
ATAATCTTCAAATCTCTCATCTCCATGTATAATTACGATGTCATATTTATTGGTGATTGGTCTCTCCATAATGCGAGCAATTTGATTTGCATTCTTCGTTGCTTCTTTCTTGTTTCTGGGCTTAAAATCAACGTCAACAAAAGCAAAATTTCAGGTATTTGTATTTCAGATGTGAAAATTATGGCCATGGCTAATGTCATTGGATGTGGAGCTGCTAATTTTCCTTTCAAATATCTTGGTGTGCCTGTAGCTGTAATATGGCTCGATGCTCTAATTGGGATCCCGTCATTCAAAAGTTTTCTACAAGGCTCTCTCATTGGAAAGCTCGCCTTCTTTTGGTTGGAGGCCGGCTCACCTTAATTAAATCGGTTCTTGGAAGCCTGCCTCTTTATTTTATGTCTCTTTACAAGGTGCCGAACTTCGTTTGTAACAAGTTGGAATCTATGCGCAACCAGTTCTTCCTGGGCAGCGAATTAGGAGAAAAAAATGACATGGGTTAGTTGGAAAAAGTGTCTAGCTAGCAAGAAGTCGGGAGGCCTCGTATTAAGAAGTATATATGAGTCCTTAATGTTGGCTTTTATTCAAGATGATTTGTAGGTTCCTGTCAAAATGCTCTGGATCTTGGGATTAATATTATCAGCCAATCTATGGGCAGCAATGTGGTATTTTTAAAGGTTCAATGCATCGTTCAAGCATTAGCCCTGTGGTGTGGTATCTTCTTCCCTTAGATTCTCTCAATCTAAAAGGTATCGATCTTCTGCTTTATGTATTCGAAGCTTGGAAATGGATGTTTCTATCAGTTTTGGGAGGACGTTAGGAGTGGGACTCTCCCTTAAAATCTGTTTTACCCCCAAGTTTTTCCTGCTTATTCTGATAGGAATAGCAATGTTGCAAATCGTCGCCTCTTCATGATTAGAGCCAATACTAGAAGGTACCCCAAGGGGTGGTATCGAAGCATCTCATTTTGCGGATTTGAAGTGCCGAATTGGTGATGTGTCCTTATCAGATCACAATGATGCTTGGAATTGGTCTCCTAATACTACTAAAGGTTTTTCCGTTGCATCGGCTCGGTCCCTGGTCGATTCTCATATTCTTGAAGTTTCTCCCATTGCTACTCGTTGGAATGGTTGCATTCCCATTAAAGTTAATATCTTTTTGTGGAAGTTGTTGTTGAATAAGCTTCCTTCAAGGGTTAATTTGGATAGGAGAGGCATTGATATTCCTTCGATCTTATGCCCAAATTGTCAAGAAGATGTTGAAACGGTTAATCATATTTTTTTCACATGCGAGATGGCTTCTACCTTGTGGTCCTAATGTTAGCTAATAGGTGGGAGTTGAAATTCCTTTATGCTCTAATATGGAGGATTTGGATTTCTTGGCTTGAAACCTCACTTTCTCTAAAAGGTGAGGTCGTTCTTGAATAGGCGTAGGTGGAGTCCTTTATGGCACATTTGGAATTAACCGTAACGGTTTGGGTCTCTTCTAATCCTCCTCCTAAGAAAGTCCATTTCTATGGATAAAGTTGTTTCCTACAATCGTTTTTGTGGATTACTTCTAGAATCCTAATTTTAATTTAGTTGTGGTAGGTTGGTTGGTGGAATCCTGTTCTTTCTATTTCTTTTTTTGTATTGTTTCTAGCTTTTGCTAGTTTTAATATAATGCCGCCGTTAAAAAAAAATAAGTAGTTTTATCTATTTTTTAATGCATATTTTTCAACACTTCATGGAGTAGCCTTTATGAGCATTGAGCATTTAAGAGCATTGAGCATTTAAGAGCTGTTTTACACATTTTAATTACACTTACATTTATGTTACCAAACCGTTTTATAAAAAAAATAGCTATTTCTCACTACTATTGCTTACTACTACTGATGCTTTCGTTAAATACACTTAGGGGTGTTTAGTTCGTCGTAATTGAATGTAATTGGATGTAATTGTAATTTGATTACATTACGTAGGCTGTTTGGTTCGCAGAATAAAGAGAATTGTAATTCAGATTACATTACGTAGGGTGTTTGATTTGCGTTGTAATTGTAATTCAGTCATTACAATTACATCAAGGGAGGGAATTCAGATTACATAGGAAGTTGGATGGAAAGTTTTGAATTACGTTGTAATTTAATATTTTATACTTTAAATCATCAGTATTTATTATTATTATTATATAAATATTAATATAATAATAATAATAAACATTATTATTTTATATTATTTATATTATATTATATATTAATTATATTTTATATTTTATATTAAAATATTTATATTATTTGTTATTATTATTATTATATATAATAATAATAATAATATATTATATATTGATTGTTTTATATATTTTATATTATTTATTATTATTATTATTTATATTATATATTAATATTATTATTATTATTATTATTATTTTCTATTTAATATTATTTATAGATTATTATTATTAAGTATTATTATTATTATTATTTATAAATTATTATTATTATTATTATTTAGTGTTATTATTGTTATTATTATTTAGTTATTAATAATATTAATATTTTTTTATTTTTTTATTATTATTAGTATTATTATTATTATTTATTAATATATTATTGTTAAGTTTTTTAAAAAAAAAATTGAATTAAATTACATTGAGGTTCAAACAAACACAGTGACATAATGCATCAATTACAATTCCAATACATTACAATTCCAACACATTCCATCTATTTGAATTACAATTCATTCAAAGTACAATTCCCTTGACATATTACAATTCTTTTCAAAACATACTGCGAACCAAACGCACCTTATATGCAAGTTGAATTTTTGAGTCGAGTATTTAAAGTTTTATGGGCAGAAAAGTTAAATAGTGTTTGTTTATGAATAAAATATTATTTGATCATAGACCATTACGAAAGAAAAAAGCTACAGTATTAGATTATCAACATATCACGTCAAATCTAGTTGGACAACATTTGGGTTCGCTAACTCTAATTTTTTTTTAAATTGTGTTTTTTATTGAGTTTGTTTTTAATTGTGTTTAATGAATCTAAAAAAATGTTTTGACTTGAGTTAAATGTTAAAATATTAAAGTGACCGTAATTCTTAATACTTTTGGGCATATTAAGTTTTGTAGACACCATTTATTGCAAAGCTTGGTATTGTTTGTTAATAATTAGTGTGCAATAAAAGGACTTTTATTTTTACAAGTTCATCGATGCTTAATAGGATATAGCATCGCCGAACTAGGGGGAGTATAGTGGTGTGATACTTCCGTCAGTGGTGTCACAATTAGTTGTGATATGGTTCGGTATTGATGCACGTGAAATATTGTATTTGTCATATCTAATAGGAGAAAGCAAAAGCTTTCATGTTTTGTGTTCAGGAGTGATTATATGAGACGATTATTTGGTAAAGGCAAAAGTAGGAATACAAGGAAGATAAGCACCATGTGTACGACATGTGAAACGAGGACAAATTAGAAAGTGGCTCCGCTAGACAATGTCATGTACCTTGAAAGTCATAACATGGCTAGACAAATTATTATGTGACTTCACCGGTTGCTAGCTAACTCTGGTGATAAACGTAGTCAATGTCTAAAGAAGTGTTCGCACTTTATTAATGCGCCTTCCGAGGCAGTTGAAAGACAAATTATTATGTGACTCGGATGCCGGCGGGATAACACCTGCCGGTTGGGGCGTAGTCAATGTCTAATAAAAAAAAGAGACAAATTATTATGTGATTCGAATGCCGTTCGGATAACACCTACCGGCTGGGGCGTAGTCTGTTAGCCTCAAAATATTGAGCCGAACAGGAAGTTCGTTCATTACGTGTACGAGTCTCGTGCATTTAATTAGTTAATGTTGTAATAGTATAATATCAGGAATCGGGCTCGATAGTTAATCTAATATTGTATATGTTTGTTTCGGGTTTAAATCCCAAGCAAAAACCCGAGCCCGGGTCCCTAGTTAAATATCCCGCGCGTACTTTTAACGTCCGGGTTATATAAGCTTTTCTTATTTAAAAAAGTTAGTTGTTCCATTTTCTAAATAATACCTTTCTCTTCTCTCATCTCTCTCTCTAAACTCTTCTCTAGAAACAACTCCTTCTTCTACTCCTTTCAAGTTCTATTCGGTTTGAATCGATGAAGATAAAGTGTTAACGGGTCCTACAATAGTATCAGAGCAAAGGGTGGATCGTGATTGAATCGTGTGGCTAAACAAGATCCAAATTCGTTGCTTAATTTGTGAAAAAACCCACTAGGCTCAAAATGTAATAAGGGAAAAATGTATTAAAATATGATCTAATTTCGACTCATGTGCCTGAACAGTAAGAAAAGGTTTTATGGTTATGATCTTAACCACAACAACATCTTAATTCACGATGATTCTGAAGTCATAAGGTGGTTAGGTTTAGGAATCAACCTATGATTCCCACTAGATAACCGAAGGATCTACCCAAGAATAAACCAAAGTTAGAAAATAGCAGGTCCTTAAGGTAAGAAAATTAGAGATGAATGTATATGAATAAATCGACTAAGATTGAGCTAACACTGAACAAACACAACAAGGTGTTTAGTAATCGATGCTTGGTAAGCCAATGAAGGCGTTGAAGAATGAAAACGAAATGTAATGGATTAAAGCGGCTAAAGAAATCAGCCCTCCACACAACTTAAGGCAGAAACGGGCAATAACTTCTGCTGTCAGGATTCACAAGTTGATGCTGACATTGAAAACGACATATGGACCCATTGATGCAATGCACAAACCCTTCCCACCATTCGGTTACTCTCAACAAAACCATGTCTCATTTGATCAACCCCGTAAGATACACAACATATCTATTGACATCTCCTATCCGAGATCGTTGATATTGAATAGGTGGCTATCTGCTCAAAGCTCCGAGTACTAAAACCAAAAGCACTAATCGATCCAGAGACAAGAATAATAAAAATCTCGTAGGAAACACATTTCCATTTCAAACACATTGTTGAACATCATCACTTCACAAGCTGTTTAACAGATCCTACGCAATATAAATGTGATATTTCCAGAACATCCGAGGATACTTATGTATTCACAATGAAGATGGAATTCCGTGCTTGAGCCAACATCAAACAAGCTCTTGGTAGGTGACGTTGCAAGATTCATAATGAATCAAACCTGTGACAACTAGATCTCGATTTGGTCTAGTAAATGAATTGACGGTTGATGAATTTTGATATAAAGCTTAAAACTCCCGATGTGTTACAAAAACGCTTTTACATGTAATATGTCGATTGATTTTCAAATTAATTTTCTGGATTATCACTAACGTAAACTTGTAGGTTAAAACGGTGGTGACGGTATCCCAATCAACCAAAGTCGATTCATTACCACATATTCATGCTCATTCTACAAAGACAAACAATCATGAAAGCTTAAGATTTAAAGATAAAGACTTCCGCTAACTCTGATATGAAGCTTTCAAGATGAGGCATAGTATGAGAATGTTGGCCAAAGACACAAGATCGCAAGATGGCAAATATGATAAAGACAATGACAAAGGCTCAAAGTCAAGATCACAAAGCATGAAGGAACAAACCTACAACTAAGAACAAAGAGAATCTCATAAAGGAGTGTCATCAATGAACTCACTTCGGGGGAGATTGTTAGCCTCAAAATATTAAGTCGGACATAAAGTTCGTCCATTATGTATGTCAGTCTCGGTCAATCAATTAGTTAATGTTGTAATAGGAAAGGATCGGGAATCAGGCTCGATAGTTAATCTAATATTGTATATGTTTTGGGTTTAATCCCAAGCAAGTCCCGAGCCCGAGTCCTAGTCAAATATCCCGAACGTCACTTATTGTGTCAGGGTATATAAGTAACTTTTCCTCCTAGGAAAAGTTAGTGGATTTCATAGTGAGAATCTATCTGGCTTACGATCCGATCTTTGTTTATTTTTAAAGCCTTTCTTGAAATTCAGTTTGTCCCCCCCCTTCTGACGGTTTCCATGATGAAGATGCTTTTCTCCGGCCGTGACTGAGTGCAGCAACTTCCCCTTGTAGGAAAGACGTAGTCATTCTATACATTTCGTCCACAGATCTTGGGATTCTTTCGTATAGGCGCTTGATTAACCCGGGGTGAGTTATTCCGTGCATAAACCCGGAGATTCTCATGCACTCCGGAGCTCCTTCTACGTCCAGGACTTCTGCCTTATATCTTTCCATGAAGTCTTCCGTAGATTCCCCGTCTCTTTGCTTGATGTGATGTATCTCTACCGGATCCTTGATGTGCTTTGTTTGCTGAAGATAGTTTTCCCTAAACGTTGTCCTTAGATCTTCATAGCTATCGATCGACTCTTTTGGTAGCTTGTCAAACCAAACTCTGGCATTCCCGGTGAGGGTTGAGTTGAACATGTGACACCATGTCGGCATTGCCCAAGCTTCTGTTTTTGCGGCCGATTGAAATAACTTTAGGTGGTCTTCCGGATCTCCGCTTCCATCGTATGTTTTGACATGGCTGGGCATCCTAGTCCTCGGGAGACTAAAGTGCCGGATCCGAGGTGTGAAAGGATTTCTTTCCTCACATGTCCAAGGCTGAGAGAGATCGTCTTCATAGGTGTTTGATTTCTGCCTTCTTGGCTTAGATTTCCAATGACCCCCTTCACTATCTTCACTTTCTGAATATTGGCTAGTCGTACGAGATGGTATTCCCTTTTGTTGACGGCTATCAGGACGTGCGGATGCGGCTGGCTCCCTTCTTCCCAACCTATTAAACACGCCTCATTCTTTCTGCCGCCGGGGCCGCGGAGAAGGGGATCTGTTCCTCTTTAGTCTTTTGAAAACACTTGCGTGTGGCGATGGGCTTCGGGCATACCTGTATCCGCGCCTTCTTCTGGGTTCTGTTTGGGCAGTTGGTGTCTTGGATTCAGAGTAGTGTGATTCTTCGTGGCTTCTTATCTTAACTCCGGACTCTTTGCCATAGATTAGTCTAGCTTTTACCACGTTGAGTTTGTCTTTCTGCTCTTTTTCTTTTTGCATTTTCTCGGCGATGAGCGGCAGGAGTTGGTGATAATTTTTGTCACACATTTCCCTAAGAACCTCATCAGACATAGGTTCTTCAAGACCCTGGGGACCATTCCTTCCCCCTGTGTTCCTCACGGCGGACGTGGGATTGTTTGTGATTTGTTCATGAGTGTTCATGGTGAGTTTTTTAGAGACTCGTGGTTGCGTAAGGGTCCCACGGATGGCGCCACTTGTTAGTACAAAATTCGTGTCGGGTTTAATAGCGTCAAAGTCCTTTGTCGGGTCGGGCCTCCAAATGACTTGAATGCTTGATCTTGTACTAGAGCAAGAGAAATGATGACTTTCTGCACAATTAAAAGTAAACTGTTAGCCTTACCGCAGGGCGGACCCCGCGATTAAGCTCCGGCGTGAGAGTAAGTACACATGTTTGTCAGAGTATATGTGTAAGATTAGACAGAATGTACCTTTTTGGGGTGTGAAATGACCCCTATTTATAGGCAAGCCCAATACTAGGGTTTCCTAGTATTTCGCTTGTAACTGTTGGTGGCTGGAGTGGGTCCCTTGTCGGGCAAAGGTCCACGTATAATCATGTTCGCGGACGCGAGTGTTCTTCCGCGGCCGGTGTTTGTCCGTGGAGGAGCACGGGGTGCGAATGAGAGGATACTCGCGTGCGTCTTTGAAATATCCGGAACATGGCCCTTGTCAGGCTTAGCAGTCCAGCTATTTGTTGTATTGGGCCTGGGCCCATATATGTATATTATGAACTAAGCCCAGTAAGCTTGGTGCTCATATTATACATCATCAATAAGCATTAGGAATTTAGTGTTGGCTTTTAGTTACCGACCTGTTGGAGAAATTAGGGCCCGTTTGGTATCTAGTACTATTTAACTTTAGGATTTGACTTCAAAGTAAAATTAATTGTTTGGTATTCGCATGTGGGTTTTGAAATTGGTATGATGCCCAAATATGTGGGGCTGTACAAATTCACACTCCTTAGGTGCCTTTTATTCGGTATTTTACTGTTTTGTGGGTCCTTTTCAAAGATCAACCACTATATTTCTTTCTTTAATTTTTTTGTCTTATTTTAATAATATAAATAATAAATAAAATTATATACTAATATTTAAAACAAATAATAATTAATTTTATACTATATTTTCTCTCTCCAACATCAAATCAATCTAAATTTTGTTTTTTCTCATACTAAAACATCTATCAATTTGCAAACTAAATGAATAGTAATGAATAGTGCATTACACATTTTTAACTTTTTCAACTACTTATCTATAAAGTTATAACTATTACAAAATAAGATTTCAAATCATATCAGACTGCTAGAATTTACGTTATCATCGTAAAAATTTATCTTAACCTCGTTCCAACGCGCCGGTAGTTTAAACCTTGTTTATATCAATTTCAAACACAGCTTTAAATGGATAGAGTGGTTCGATAATCTTTGTAATGTTTTATTTATCTCTCATTGTATAATCATTGTCTTTGCTAGCTTTTTTGTATGAAGTGTCGTTAAAAATGATCTGGAGAATAAAATAGAAAGAGATTATTTCGATTTATGACCCAAGATTAGGAGAGTAGTTGGATTATTTGGTAGATTGAGGAGCCCACATAATATTAAAATAGTGCTATTTTGACTTTATATCTTCCAAATTACTCCATATTTAATGTGTAACAATAATGTAAAATATATGAATTGAATAAGGAATTAGGAGCACTGCTACAAACATACATATAATCTTTGTTAAATACAGTATATGAATTGAATCCATTTACTGACACTAGCTGTTAAATTTTAAAAAGCCATAAGTAGATGACTGTTTAATACTTTAGTATATATGAATTATGATAGGCTTTAAACCTAAATAACTTTTACTTTTGTAATCTCAGCAAAAATTGGTATAGTAAAGTGACGAGAGCATAGTGGATAGGATATTTTTCACGACATATGATGTTCCATTGATCGTTATTATAGCGGAAAATTTTGGGACGTGCCTTTAGTTTTGTCGGAAGTATTTCATATCATATGGGACTAAAATTATTATACGAGTGCTTGGCATGTACTATATGTATGACTAGCTAAAAGATTTGAGAAATTTACGTGTATTATAGAAAACGGAAAAGAGTAAAGAAGATTATGAAATGAGCAGTTAGAAAGAGACATGTACAAGCCGTTGGGAAAAAAAAATTAGTACAAACGAAATATATGTGTAATCAAACAAATAGTCAAATAAAGAAATAATAACGAAAAAACGCATAAGCAATTATTGGTGCTTGTGTTTCTTGAACTTTTATTTGTTGCAAAAATGTTAAGGCGGGTTGGTTCACTTGTCGATGACTTGAGCTAATCTTTGATAACAATATCTATATGATGTTCTTGTCAACCATTCCACAAATGTATATTGAATTTAGAAAACCTACAAATAAATGAGATACGTTTAATAAATGTCGACCATTCTAATAGTCGGATAAGTTTGATTATCTCTAATCACGTAGTAAATGGTTTACTAGATTATAAAATCCAATAGTTTGTAGTGCTCGTTTGTATACAACATTTGTGGTGAACTCACAAGGGTATTACTTCGTTGCAAATAACTATCTTCACCTATGGCGCCACCATATTGCAACCCTCTCGGCACGATACTGACGTTACCCGTCTCATAGCCAAGGCCACAATGGCCGTTTTTTAATTGGAACATGATGCAACGAAATGACTAAAAAAACACACCATTTTTTTCCTATAAATATCAACTTTTACCTTATTTCTTTCAAACAAAATCAATCCCCTATTCCAAAAATAGTAACCAAAACAACGATAGGCTCATGAACAATATATTTCTCTCGTCTTCTTCGTACGCTAATTTGAATTCCCTAACGCCAGCTACACCATCATCCGTCGATTCTATTTCTTCACAACACCCGCTATCGTCATTTGCACAATACACAAACCAACAGTTATAGCAGTTATAGCTAGGGAGGATGTTTGTTTTAAAAAAAATGAAAAAGGAAAAAATGACGAGAACCCACCGCCGCATATAACAGTTATTGCTAAAGAAAATGTGTTATAGAATTGCTATAAGACCAAGAGTAATCCGACCAAACAATGTAACCGCCACTTCAGCGCCACATCAGCTTTCTCTCTTTTAAACCAAACAGTTACCAAACCTTCGTAATTCGATTGGACATGTGACCGAACACTTTTTCCTTAAAAAGTTAAAATTTTATTGATTAAAATAAAACATTACAACAATGGGGGCTTTTATAAGAAAAATGGGGTGTTTTAAAAAAAATCACACAAACACCCCTTTTAGGCTTGGTCTCTTCCCAATTCATTCGGTCTCCTCCCAGACCAAACAAATGAAAAGGTCAGGGCGTGTTTGGTCGGTCACAATGCCGGGTAATGAAGGGTTTGGTCAGGTTGGGTGGAGACCGACCAGGTTTGGTCGGATTACGCTTAGTCTAAGGGATATGCTCTCGTTCCAACATCTATAAAACTTATAAGCGTCCACTGTATCTTGCTCTCTTAGTTTACAAAACCACATGTATGAACAAAGCGAACTGAAATCTAAACATTAACATATTATGTTTATATAAACTAGTTTTAATCCCCGTGCACGCACGGGGCTTGTACATTATGTTATATATATATATATATATATATATAATTTTTATTTTTTCTGTTTTATAAGTTATGAAAGTTTAAGTTACTTTTTTTTAAAGTTATAACAAAATTTGTAAATTTATAAATTTACACTTAACTCTATATAATTTATTTAAAATTAAGCCACTAAAGTTTTATTAATTACCTTATCTTTTTTTCAAGTTTTTGTTTTTATAGATTTGACACATATATTTTTATGTGTTTTTTTCTTCATAAAATTTCTCCACCAAAATAATGCCAATTTTAGAAGTATTTAAGTTTTTTAAATAAATATATATTCAAAAATAATAAAAAAATTAGAAGCATCATACCTAATAAAGAAATATTTGTTTTTTTTAAAATATAAAAGTCCTCACTTTTCGTTTTACTTTACTAGATAAAAGATATATGGTAGTGGATGTAATATGACAAGTTGTTTTCTTGCTTTATGGTTTTGGTTAGACACCCGAAATGCAATCTTTATGGATGTTCTTTATGGAAAAATAGAAAAAAGCATAATAACAGCATGCTAGATATGGATGTATATGATATGATAAAATTGACATGAAACTTGCAAGAATATAATACAAACTGGGAGATAGACATTTGAAAAAGACAAGCAAAAGCAAGTGATGGAGTCAAAGTGCATGCCTCATCAGAAAGTGACGTCGTTAGATTTCTTTCTTGTTTCTATACGTTTTGTTTCGCTGATCTAAAACTTTGGATCAATTAATTATTAGTATATTATGGAATTTGATATCAGTTCTAGGAGTCTAATTGGAAGCACAGATGTAATTAAATAAATATGATGAGGTATCAGGTCTTTCGGATTGCTCCGAAGCACCTCATTATACCAAGATAAACATTTCTGTCAGAATGCTAAGGAAGGCCATACGTTGGAACAATCCTCCAAAGTTCTTGGGCGAACGAAGGTATAACCTAGTTTCGGAAGTATGGCGAAGGAACGAACGTTCCCTCCTTTCTCGCGAGAAAAACAATGCAAAGTAATGTACGACAAGGTACGGATGAAACAGTGCACCTCCTAGTGTTCAAAACATCGACGTGTTTACGATTTGTCCTAAACATCGACATGTTTCCTCCTCCTTTTCTCTTCTTCCCCTTCCCCTCTTTTTTTTTTGCGTCTTGATAGGTATGAAACAAAATTCATAATTATGAGGAGTTAAAATCCATTTGTCTTTTTGATGTGTATGAGACAAAATCATAATTACAGTGGGTTAAAAATCATTATGACTTTTCATCGTCTCTTTATCCGGTGTGTACACGTGTTGAGCGATTTCCTATCAACGGTCACGATTGGGCTTTGACAGCTGTTGTGTGTGATTTGACGAGAGCCCCAAGCCATTTGGAGGGCCTTAATAGTGGTCACTTATTTTTTACCGTGTGTAAAAATTTTAAAATCATAGCCGAACGTCCCTTGCCTGCGAGATAATTATCCGACTCGTCCAGCCGTCTTTTCCTTTATTGTGATCAGGTATACCTTTCTTCCCTTTTTGACTTTGTAAGTTGCCTCCCCTTCGGATCTTTGAAAATGTCTGACGTGGAACGAGTTGACATGGGGTCGCAAGCCGAAGCCTCTTCGTCCAGTAAGCGTGACATGGGTTCTTATATTTCTACCATGAAACCTTCGGATGTGAAAGCCCTCACTCGTAAATATAAAATTCCTAGGGATCTACACCCTGTTGCTGTTTCTTCCGAATGGACCATGGACCGTCTGACTGATGAGTATATTGGTCTCTATGAGCAGTATTTTGAGTTTGCCGGGCTAAGGGTACCCTTTTCGACCTTTCTTCTTGCTGTGATTAGGCACTTTCATGTACATATCTCCCAATTAGTGCCACTGGGTTTGACCCGATTGACCTTATTCGAGTTGTACTGTCGAAGCCTTAACATCGTCCCTTCGGTAACTTTGTTCCGGGTTTTTTATAAACTTAGCAAACAAGGGGATTGGTTTTCATTCGAGAAAAGAGCTGGTAAAGATTTTCGAGGTAAGATTTTGAACGAAACATTCTCTTGTATGAAGAAGTGGAAAGGGCGTTTCTTTTTTATTGATCGAAGAGCCATTCCGGATGCTATGTGCTGGAGACATCATGATTCGGATATAAGTGACCCTGCACCCAAAGATGGGTTCGATGAGGCTGATGTTATTACTCTGACCCACCAGCCTATTGATATTCGTGGTATTCCGAGCGGGTTGCTTTTTAGTGCTGGGTTGGCTATCACTTGGGAATTTCCTAAGTTCCGTCCTTTGTTCAAAGATCCGGAGGGCAATGGTAATGAGAGGGCACTTATCTCCTTTATTTGTTTGCGACTTTGTATATATTCTTTCCTTTATTTTCTCACCTGGTGTGTTTTTTTTTGTAGTTGTTACCATGTCGGAGTATTTACGTCTTCCTTTTCTTTCCGGAATGACTATCGAGGCTGGGGAGGCCTTGACCGAACAAGACGTCATTCCTCAACATACTACTACCCCTCTTAGTGCCGATGAGCAAGTTCCTGGAAAGACGGACTCACAACAAAGGGTTGAGGCCTCAGATCCTAAGATAGTGGCCACTAGGATAAGGAAAGCGCATGCTGCTGCCAAGAGAAAGGCCGAGAAGAACAGGGAGTCCGAAGGTGCCGGTGGGTCTGAGGGGAGTTCGAAGAGGCGTAAACCCTCTTCAGGTCCTGGAGAAGGGGATAAAGAGAAGCCTTCTGATCACATCCCTTGTCCTACTCCTCTTCGAACCATAGTGGGGGTTACTTCGGATGTTTCTAGGGGTGACGGTGTGATTTCCCCTACTCAGACTCAGGGAGATAATTTGGTTGAGATTCCTGCACATGACTCGGCTAATACCACCACTCGCCTTCATGAAGAGCATCACGATGAGCATTCCGGAGTTCTTGGTAATAGAGATGGTAATTTTGATGATGATGTGGATGAAGAGATTGATATTGAGGGGCCGGATAGGCATGTTAGTGATACTACGGAACGGGTTGTTATTGAAACTGAGTCAATCCCCACTGCTGCAACCCGTCCGGATAATGGGAAGTCTATTGCCCAGGAGGAGACTCCTATGCCTGATCCCCTTCCGAAAGGTGTGTCTTTTATTTCCCCTTTATTTTCTTAAGTGTTTTATTCTTCGCACCCTGTGTTGCTAATAGGTGGTGTTTCACAGGTGTTGGTGCCGATGGGGCCGGGTCTTCTTTACCTCCATCTCTTTTTGTTCCGACTTGGGGGATTCACCAGAGGAGCCGAGTGACCACTCCGGAGGAGTGCCGTGATTTGATGGTCAACCTTATTCCTCCTGGTGTTCGAGAGGAGATGAATCTTTTGGACAATAATGTTGTTTTGGACAGAGCCTGGTTCTCCTTGGCCCGTGGTGCTATGGCACAGGCCCACGCCCTTTGTCAGTTTGAGTCTCTTTATGACACCCACCATGCCTTGCAAGAGAGTCTCGAGACTACGCGAGGTCAGCTTGTTCGGACCCGAGAGGATTTTAATGTCGTTCAAAATTTCTACAACACTTTGTCTGGGAGGCATAGGCAACTCCGCGAGGAGCATGCCCAGTGCTCTGAGGGTCTTGCTGTTGTTCAGGCCGAAAAGGATAGCTTGATGGCTACTAATGCCGAACAAGCCCTTCGGATCAAAGAGTTGGAGCAAAAATTGAAAAGTGTTGATGAGGTCCATTCTTCTGCTGTGAAGGACCTGGAAAGCCAGCTTGCTCAGAAAGACTCTGCCTTGGTTTATGCTGAAAGGATTTCTGGTGAAAGACTCTCGGAAAATGAGGGGCTCAGGGCCCAACTCGCCTTTGCCCAAAAAGAGAAGACCGATGCTATTAGGAAGCTTCTTCCCACCGTGGTGGAGCGTCTCCTACAGAGCCATGAATACAAACAAAGTCTCTCCGTTCCTTTCAACTTCGCGCTCCAAACTGGATGGGGGCAAGGTCTGGCTGAAGGGAGGTCCGAAAAGGAGCTCCACAAGATAATGATGAGGATGAACGGGTTTGATCCTTACTCTGATAAGAAGATGACTGCTGAATACGAGAGGTTATTTTCCAAGACTTATCCGTGTGTGGATCGCATTTCTTATCTCTCTGAGAAGCCAGTGCAAGATCTCTTAAAACTTCATCCTGCCCCTCCTCCTAGGGATGCTCCCAAGGCTGGTTCCGGAGGTATTGCCTTTGCCCCCAAACTCGTTAGGGCTGCAGAGGTGGCCGGTTCAAAAGACACAGCCTCTAAGGAGTTTTCAAGGTCAAAGACTGGTCCCTCTCCTCAAGATCCTGCTTCCACGCATGTTTCCGGAGGTTCCAAAGCCCCTCCATCAAAGAAGACTTAGCTTTTGTGACTTGTAATAAATAGGTCTTATTTTGAATTGTTTGTGTAACCTTGAACGGACGTCCCTTTTTGGGCCTTATAATATTTTAACTTATTTTGGTGCCGTTGTAAATTTGCTTTTGTCGCGATTGATTCCTCACTTATCTGCTTGTTTCACTTGTATTTGAATGGGTTGTCTCTCATATAGATTTAGCTACCGTGGGGTCACTTCGTCCGAGGAGGCTTTGCCATATGTATAGTATGTTTCGTTTGAAGGGCTTTTGCCCTTTCTTCTACTTTTTTTATATGCGACTTGGTGTTTGTGTAGTTTGCCCTGTGACTTAGTTGTCTGTGGGGTTTATTTTGTCCGGAGGGGCTGTGCCCTTCCTTACTATTTTACCCTGTGACTTAGTTGCCTGTGGGGTTTATTTTGTCCAGAGGGGTTGTGCCCTTCCTTATCATTTTTACCCTGTGACTTAGCTGTCTGTGGGGTTTATTTTGTCCGGAGGAGATGTGCCTTTCCTTATCATTTTTACCCTGTGACTTTGTTGTCTGTGGGGTTTATTTTGTCCGGAGGGGTTGTGCCCTTCCTTATCATTTTTACCCTGTGACTTAGTTGTCTGTGGGGTTTATTTTGTCCGGAGGAGATGTGCCTTTCCGTATCATTTTTATCCTGTGACTTTGTTGTCTATGGGGTTTATTTTGTTCGGAGGGGCTATGCCCTTCCTTATCATTTTTACCCTGTGATTTAGTTGTCTGTGGGGTTTATTTTGTCCGGATGTAGCGATCCGTCCGTCCAATATATTGCAACAAATATTGGAAAATTGCCTTCTCCTTTTGAACTAGGAGGAAAGGCTATAATATTAATTAATTAGCATTCGCAAATACAGAATTCATAAAACAATAAATCCTACAAGTAGCATTTGCGTAAATTAACTGCGTGCCATGTTCGAGGCACCACCTTATCCTCCATTGTTTGCAACTTGTAAGAGCCATTCTCGAATGCTTCTGTGACTCTATATGGGCCTTCCCAATTTGGTCCCAACTTTCCTTCATCCTCCATCCTGCTTGCTTCATTCCTTCGATACACAAATTCTCCAGGCCTAAAACCAGCTGGGCGGACCCTCTTGTTATAGTACTGTTCCATCTTTGTTTTGTACTTGGCCTCACGTATGGCAGCTGCTTCTCTTCTTTCCTGTAACAAATCTAGATTCAAACGCTGCTCCTCCTCATTGTATTCCTCCCGTATCATTAAGGTTCGATAAGATGGGATTCCTATCTCGGCCGGGATGACCGCTTCACTTCCATAGGTTAAACTGAAAGGAGTTTCACCATTGCTTTGTTTGATTGAGGTCCTTGTGAGCCCATAGGACTTTGGTATCTCGTCTACCCAATGGATCTTTCCTTCTAGCCTGGTCTTGCATTGGTTCCATGAGGCTTCTATTGGCCCTTTCCACTAAACCATTGGCTTGTGGGTGGGCTACTGAGGTGTTCATCTGTTGGATCTTGAATCTGGTGCACCACCCTTTGAATGGCTCATTTACCAACTGTGCTCCATTGTCTGTGACAATTATCCTTGGAAGGCCAAACCTGCAAATGATGTTGTCCATAACAAAGCGGATCACCTCTTTACCTGTTATTTTGACTAGAGGCTTTGCTTCTATCCACTTAGTGAAATAGTCAATTGCTACAATAACAAACTTGGCTCCTCCTCTGGCTGGTGTTAATGGCCCTAGGATGTCCATCCCCCATTGATAAAAGGGCCAAGGAGCCATGATGGATGTCATGTGTGTCTTGGGGAGTCTTGGAACCGGGGAATGAATTTGGCATGAGTCACACTTGTCTACCTCTTCTTTAGCATCAGCATGCATCGTGGGCCAGTAATAGCCTTGCCGCATTGCTTTCCTGACCACTGCTCTTGGGCCTATGTGCATTCCACAAGATCCCATGTGGATTTCCCGAATTACATAGTTTGCTTGTAAAGGTCCCACACACCTCAACATCGGGACCAAGTATCCTTTTTTGAACAGTATTCCTGATTCTATCACATATTGGTTTATCTTGGAACGCAAGGACCGTGCTTCATTTTTGTCCGAAGGGACTATTCCTTCTTCCAAGTATTTGATGATGGGAGTCATCCAATTCTCCCCTTCCTCTTCCACAATGGTTTGCACCTCCTTAGCGTCGGTTGATCGTTCATTGAGAACTTCAACTAGAATCTCTTTGGTGAGGTGGCTGAAAGGAACTGTAGCCAGCTTGCTTAAAATATCCGCCTTCTGATTATCTTCTCTCGGTATGTTCTCGATGGAGAATGTCTTGAATTCTGAGATGAACTCCTTGGCTTTGGCCAAATACTTGATCATTGATTCTTTGGTAGCTTCATATGTCCCATTGATTTGATTAGCAACCAATTTGGAGTCTACCTTCACCTCTATGCCTGACACCCTCATTTTTCTTGCAATGCGTAACCCTGCGAGGAGAGCTTCATACTCTGCTTCATTGTTGGTACTGACAAACGTTAAACGAAGGGCATAAGTATACTCCAAACCACTAGGTCCAATTAACACGAGACCTGCTCCTGAGCCTTTCAGACTGGCCGCTCCGTCCGTGAAGAGTGTCCAGACTTCAGTGTCATCTACCTCAGGTGGTACTTCGGGCATTCGAAAGTACTCTTCTTCTGCCTCTCCATCCGGAGCATCTGACAGGAAATCTGCCAGGACTTGGCCTTTTATAGCATTCCTGGGTATGAATGAAATCTTGTATGTCCCTATCTCCACAGCGTACTTGGCTAACTTCCCTGAGGCTTCTGCTCTGCTAAGTATATTTTTTATAGGTTGGTCCGTAATGACCTTGACAGGATGAGCTTCAAAGTACCATCTTAACCTCCTCGTCATGTTAACTAAGGAAAAAGCTAGCTTTTCCAGAGGGGAATAATTTTTTTTGGCATCATTTAGCGTTCTGCTCACATACTGGACTGGGCATTGTCTTCCGTTTCGATCTGTCAGCAGTACTGCTGAGACAACCTCCTTTGCCACTGCTAGGTATGCATACAGTGTCTCCTTCAGAAAGGGTAGTGTTAATGATGAAAGGGATATTATTAGCCTCTTCATCTGCTGAAAAGCCTCTTCTGCCTCCGGGGTCCACCAGTACTCATGTTTGTTTTCTTTTGTTATATTTTTGATGGTGTTGAAGAAAGGGAGAGCCCTTTCGGCTGACTTGGCCAGGAACCGATTTAAAGAAGCTAGCTTTCCATTGAGACTTTGCATTTGCCCACAATCCTTTTTATAAAACATAAGGACCAAAAATGTTAATTTTTAAACTTGTTTTGTAAAGAAAAAGAGGCAAAAAGAATCCAGGGACCAAAGCTGCCAATTGGCATTTCTTTTACAATTTTAAAAGCCAAGGACTGTTTTTGTAATTGTTCAAATCCTTCTTTATTTCTCTTTTTATAAAACCAGAGGGACCATTTTTGCAATTTACCAAAACTCTCTTTATTCTTTTGTTATAAAAACCACAGGGACCAATTCTGTCACTTTCCAAACTCTATTTATAACTAAAAGGGGCTCGAATGAAATGAAAAGAGAATGAAAGATGGGGGGTGCTTTTGCACCTTCCCCAAACTTTCCTTTTAAAACCTGAACCATAACTGTACTCGAACCCCCTTACCCGCCAAAACCATACCAGCCTCTCCCATGGTTTCTAGGCCAAACCACCACCCCTAGTACACTTCCCAGCCTACCTCTAACCATTTCCCACCTCCCCATTACCCCTATAACCCTTCCCTGTTGACAATACACAAAAACCCGCACCCCCTTCAATGGTGAGATGGTATACAAAGCCAATGGAAGGCTAGGATTGCTTGGGAAGTATTGTACACACACAGCAAACACAACCCAAGACAAAAGAATGCCTTTGGACTGCTATAAAAGAAAAAAGAGCAAGCCGAAGAACAACACACCATTTTTTTACCATATTTTTAGTTTAATTTTAATTTCAAGTCTTTCTTTTAAGCATTTAGTGTAATTCAGTTCATTTTAAAAGTTTTATGTTGTAATATCTTCAGTTTTAATAAAAGTTAAGAGTTTTTGTGATATAGCCATTGTCAAGAATTTAAAGTCTTATTTAAAGCCTTTTTAATCTGTTTAAACTTGTTTAAAAATGTGTTAAAGTTATTAAACACACCTTATAACACCCTTTCTCAGCCTTAATTTGCCTAAAAATCAGTTAAAAATCAATTTTTATATATTAAAGGGGTGTTTGGTTTAGACTTTAAAATGGGTCATATGGGGATCATAATGGGTTATAACCACTCAGCCAACTTTGGCTGAGTGTGTGGAGTTTATTAGACCATTTAAATCACAACTTTTAGTGTAAAAATAAATTTTTAAGGCTCCTTTTGTATTCTGTCAAATTTTCAATAAGCCAAATTAAGCTAAAGGGCTCCAGCTGCTTATGCAGCTTAAGCACACTGTTGTTGTGCTTGTTGTTGTTGTTTCTAGCCATTTTACCCAACCCTTTGTCCTGTCATTTTGATATAC